>BROG01000032.1:1592500-1892500 GCA_030159075.1 Atrina japonica
TTAAAACCAAATTCTTTGTATCGTATCCGTGCGCCCTTCAACGGGGATTTCTGAAATATTCAACAGCCCATAAAACGGTAATACCTAGGGGATTCTGTAATTAATTGGCAATGACTGGTTAAAAGATAAAAATAAATAATTAAAGTTCCTGATTTCCCTATTTAAAATTTAAATTTAAAATTCCCATTTAGTACTAGAACAATGACAAAATGTGTCGATGAATTCTTACCTCAATACTATATTTTGCACCCATGCACGTCCCGTATAGTCTGTTATCAACGGTTCCGGGAAATTTACAGATATATGTAAATGATATCAACTATTTCCGGTTTTAATCTCTACATCACTCCAGTTTGATAACTGTTATATGGATCTGGGGCTATAATACACGAAAGAGAACAAAGTTTGTATATTTATGACATGAACTTTGATATCAATTTCATATTTTAATTTTTAGAATTTTTAGAAATATTAAACTTAACCCTTTCAGCCCCAAGTAATTGAATGGTATGTTCTTTCTATTGTTTATTACTAGTCTATTGTGACCTGTAGGGTTGAGAGGGTTAAAACGTGAAAACTGATAGCCATCAAGGAAATAGATTTTAGGGCAATTCTTACATAACTACTCAACAATTAAAACAATGATACTGCCTAGTTGACTCATGCTTTGAACATAGGTATATTTCTTATCAGCGTTTCGTGTTGTCATTATCTTTTATCATAATTTGATTATTTAGCAATACTTATCTAAGTTTTTAGTGTAGGCCTTTTTAAAACGTTTGTCTTTTTGACATTTAGTCTGCACTTGTAGATATCGACCGTGGTCCTCTTCCATAACTACTGCCTTTTAACATTTGTCAGGTAATACTTGCATAGGCGTCGGAAGCAAATTGAAAGTGGGGGGGCTAAACCAACTTAAAACACACACACGCCAGAAGTGGGGGGCTAAACCAACTTAAAACACACACACGCAAGAAACGTCTTGGGGGCTAAGCCCCAATTTTCAACACCTATGCCTATCTTTGCAAAAAAAGTGGGGGGGGGGCTAAGCCCCCCCTAGCCGCCCCCCCCCCCCGGCTCCGACGCCTATGACTTGTTTATATCGACCACATTAAAAAAAAAAACGCTGCCTCTTTCGCATTAGTCAGTTCTTGTTTATATCGACCACCTTTTAAAAACGTCTGCCTTTTTCACATTAGTTAGTACTTGTGGACGTTGACCGTGGACCTTTTTCAAAACTGCTTACTTTTTATATCATGTTCCCACTTTTTGATTTATCAGGGGTTTTACCAAAAATTGGGAGCATGATTATTAAATATCTTGTTCCCACTTTTTGCTAAAACCCCTAGTAAATAAAAAAGTGGGAACATGATATTTATATTCACATTTAGTCAGTACTTGTTTGAATCATCGGACTATCGAACCGCCGCACCATTGAAACGTCGGTCTGTCGAACCACCGCACTATTTAAACGTCGGTCTGTCGAACCGCCACACTATTTAAACGTCGGTCTGTGGAAACGTCGGACTATTAAACCGGGCGTCGGACTGTCGACCGGGCACCATTGATATCGGGCACCTTTTTATGAAGATTTTTGTCTCAATTCATGACTTTACAAAACAATTGGTATAGTCTATTAGGGCGGTATTTCCTGTAAATCCCTAAATCCATTGTCAAGATATTTTCTGACACGATAAAGAATAGCCCTTTAAAACTGTACTTACATTACTTTATACCAGTAAAGTTTCACCCTTTTCGCCCTCATCGTTTGTGGGCGAATTCAAAACGGTTAATACACCTACATGTATTTTATTAGTTGCAGAGAGCATCTGTTATATATTTCATTTAAAACACACACAAAATTGTTTAAAAAACTTTAATTTAAGCATACAGAAGTAGATATATTAACAAGCATTACTTGTTAAGTAAAACTTTGCAATAAAATCAAATTATATTTAATCGCTGATTGTTACTTAGTTACACACCAAACATTTCCTGAATGGAATCTGGGCGAATTTAAAGCGGGCGAAATTGTTTGCAAATGTAGTAGGGCGAAAATAACACGGGGGTGAAAATTCAGATGTTACATGTGTTTAGAGGAACTGCTCATGAAATCATGGTTAGAACTAGGCCTAAAAAAGGATATGGATGGAATCATTTAAATAAATAAAAAAACAAACAAACACTTGTAGTTTAGCGTTTGATTGAAGTAGACACTTCCAGCTACGTCAAAGAAATCTTAAGTCACATTTAAACTATCATATCAAATGCCAAAAGCATATACAACTAATCTGATTTCATTTGATTTGTACAAGTGACCAGACATTTTGACCCGAGATTTTAATTGTAAGCGTAGGTCAAGGTGAAACTTAAAGAAGTGCGTCACTTCCAGATTCTGTTTAAGTCTTAAAAAAACACATAAATATAAAAGTGCAGTGCAGTTCGTGGAAAAGTAAAAAGATCTCCCACTTTGTCTCTAAAGAGTAATTCTGATTCTTTAAATTTTTTAACTTTAAAAGAGACTAAAGAATTTATATCAGAGATTCCTTTTCTCAATATACAAAATTTTGCAAAAATGAAAATTGATTTTTGTCACAGCTCTCTACGAGTACGATTTCACCGATCAACAAGATTATGAAATCACTATCTGATTGTTTGCTTGACATCAATTTCAACCCAGTGGCATATTCAAGGGGGCGTAAAGGGGTACGCCCCCTCTTTGGACGCCAAAATTCAGATTTATTTGACGAAAAATGTTTAAAACCTTTATATTTTTTTTAAAATAAAAAGTTGGAAAATTAATAAAAATAAATTACCAATATTTTTACGTCTCGCTAAGCTAGGCGAATACAATTATATACTGTTCCTTCCCTCTAACTTGAAATCCTGGTTCCACCTTTGCTTTATCTGTATATTTTGAATTTTATGGCTTTTCACTACGCTTTGTTTTATTTCATTTAGTCTCTTTTGTGTTTGCCCAACTAATTGGTAAAGAAATTTCCGTTTGCGTTTTCTCAGCATTTATAAATATGAAAATTTATTTGTAAACAAATTTGCATTGGATCAAACTGTATACGATTTGCCCGTGTGTTATTGTTAACTAGAGATCTGAAAATTTAATCATCAATGATATCCAATTCTATACACAGAATAAACGCACAATTTTCACGCGTAGGGAATATTGTCCCCCCCCCAAAAAAAAAAAAACCTCTATGCCCCCTCTTTGAAAATTCCTGGTGCCCGTTTTACGAAAATTCGTAAATCCTAAATCCTAACTTTCAGTCCTATCTACCATGGCAACGCATCGCTGATTGGTCAGTTCCATGACAATTAGGACTAAGACTTGGGATTTGGGACTTACGACCTTTCGTAAAACGGTCCCTGGATCCGCCGTTGCAACTTAAATACACCCGACTATAATAGTTTAGCGACGGGTATGGTAGAACTGACATGCATTCAATATTTATTGGGAGTGGTGAGTGTTCTTTCCCCGCTAAATGGTATGACCTTATGCCGTACGGTCGTATTTTTTATTTCTCCCCCTCAAGGGCGTTTATTGAAATTAATAGGGCCCATATCGACAAGGTGTTCGAACACGTACATGTAGAAAAACTGGGGAGAAATTTGATAAAGACTGGATCGTCTGATAACCAAGTTAGGTTTTATCCCTAAAAATTCGACAGATAATATAAAGTCTCATATATCTTACAAGTACCGCGAATAACAATTATGGCTTGCTCACTATTTGGTTGGTAAATCGCGTCTGAATTGTTGCGTTTAATTGACTGTGAAGTAACATCTTTTTATGTCATGCGTTCTGCAATCCGATTCCCCATCGTCCCAAACTTGTGTATTTTAGACACTAGTTCATACTTAACTTTCTTTTGAGATACGAGATGCGAGATGACTAGTTAAAAATAACTCTTAATAACGAAATCTTGGCTGGTATGTACAATATAACTTACTCGTAATAACGAGATTTTGTCTGGTAATTACGAGATACATTGTAATTATCTTGTAATAACGAGAAATTCACGTGTCACCACAGGCACGACATATTTTAAAATTCCATACGACGCGTTAAAACTATGACACTTCACCTAAAGCTGTTGAAGTATACATATAAGTGAAAAATTCTTCTTGCCGACATACAACAACAATAAAACAAACAAAAACACCGAAACCAAGTCGGGAACGGAATAAAATATATATCTACATAGAGCTGTAAATGGTCCAAATCAATGATGGCAGTATTGGCATTTTTACAATATATTAATGTAGAACGGGATAACGGAAACCGTTGGAAGAGTAGCAATATCGGGATTCCTATTATCAATAAAATAATTGACATTGATGAATACTAGGCATCAGTCATGTGAAAAGTCCAAAACTATTTCATTGAACAAAGAAATCCTGACAAAAGGTAATGTCCTAAGACATGCGAATTCAAGAAACTAATATATGCATCGTGACTACCATTGGCCGAAGTTTCTGTCCCGATTTTAAGCGATTTTGATTTTACAACAAAAAATCGGGGCAGAAAATTCGTCATGATGCATATATTAATTTAAAAAAAAAAAAAAAAAAAAATTACACATATGTCATAGGACAGTAATATACACATGAATGATGTAAAATGTATTTAAAACCGGATGTTAATATATAATCAGAGAGAGATCTATGTGTGTTAAAAGTTCTCTTTTTAACAGCTTGCATCCAGATCATAAAAAATACTGGGACTTAGTACAAGGTATAAAGAGGAAGTATCAATGAATATTCAAAACACCAAGTCCTTTAGAATACGACAAATTAGATATAACAGAGGTCTTAACACGAAAAACAATTGTGAATCCGTTCAACAATGTTTGCAATAATTAATGTGTCTAAGAGAAAATGGTGTATATATGATATATTTCCTCAGAACTTTGCGGTGAAGGTCGATTTTATCGCATGTTTACATATTTTGTTTGTGGTTATGGTAATTGGCATCAGGCGTATACATTTAAGCGATACCCTCAGTTCATCCCAAACATGTAGTCCCGATACCAGTAAAATCAAAAGAAAATTTGATACCTGAAAAATAAAGATATATTTCGCGACTGTTTTTGATCTTTTATATAATCAGAGAATTGTTTTATGCACGAGATGTGCATTCCACTTAATATACCATAAAATTAACTTTTTCACATCAAAAGCATTTTAAAGTTCGGTTTTAATCATCTTTAGATTAAAGCAGAATGAAAAAGGCACTTAACCTTCAAACATACGTCACAAGGCACGTAAACCGTGTATAAAGTAAAAAGTCTACCCCCCTCTAGTATCCGACATACGCCAGTTTCTATATATATATATATATATATATATATATATATATATATATAGATATATATATATATATATATATATATATATCTATATATATATATATATATATATATATATCTATATATATATCTATATATATATATATATATATATATATATATATATATATATATATATATATATATATATATTACAAATATCAAAGTGGGTTATCGTAATGCGTTACATCGATTTTTATGACTTTAATTAAAATGGATTTATAACTAAATCAATATCATTATTGCATAAAATATCATTCATCACATTTTCATCAAACTTTATTGCTATATATATTTAAATAGGCATCAAATTAAACTGTCGTTGGATGAACCATATAAGCATACATCTCGGATATGATCTTCCTAATTATCCCACAGCGTTGCTCATATCACCACCTGTTTCAATAGACCACCCACTGTGAATATTGTTCACTGACCAGTCCGAAGGTCCACTAGCCAGTTCGGAGGTCCACTACCAGTCAGAATTTTCACCAGTCTGAAGGTTCTCGAGTCCGAAGGTTCACTGGCGAGTCCGAAAGTCCGCTGGCCGTTCCGAAGGTCCACTGGCCATTCCGAAGGTCCACGAGTCTGAAGGTTCACCAGTCTGAAGGTTCACGAGTCAAAAGCTTAAGGTTCACTGGTGAGTCCGAAGGTCCGCTGGCCGTTCCCAAGGTTCACCAGTCTGAAGGTTCACGAGTTAGGAGGTTCACTTGCGAGTCCGAATATCCACTGGCCATTCCAAAGGATCACTAGTCCGAAGGTCCACGAGTCTGAAGGTTCACGAGTCCGAAGGTCCACAAGTCCTAAAGTTCACGAGTCCGACCATAAAGGTTTAGTAAAAGTCTGTAAGATAGAAGACGGAGATGGAGGATGGGGTGTCCTGGATCCCTATACCTGGGATATTCCGAAATTGCACGGTTGCCTATCTCGTCGTACACACTTTTGGCCTTCAATTGCAGATTTTGGGGTAGGTAGGCGCCCATCTAATTCCTGGCAGTGACAAGTGTCAAGAGGTCTGATTTCACACAATATAGAAAATGTTTACCAAACAAATTACCGTAACGTTGTCAAAATTGTAAGGCATTCCTTACAATAAAATATACATGTTGCCTATGGAATAATACTACTTTATTAATATATTAATAAAAACAAATGTTTTTAATTACACCTGGATTGTAATTTTTATTGTAGAATTAGGGAAGACAAATCCATATGTCATGTTAAGCAGTTCAGGTGTATACCAAGTATTTTATGAAATTTTGACACTTGGTTGTGCATTGAGTAAAGAGAGAGAGAGAGAAAAAAATAAAATGAAAAAAAATCACCTTTCCTTTGAGTTCTTTGCCTGCAAAACGTACAGAGTATTATTTGTAACTGGCCGCTTATATTATCTAAAATTTATGCATAAATTGTTTTCCCGTTTTTGACACAACTGTTCTCTCTTTTCCAAACGTTTATGTTACTTATTACCTCTTTTTTCGACCGATTAGTCAGGCTATATAAAACATTAGCATCGACACTTAAAATGGAGTTCACGCTTCTTTGGGTTCATTGATGTTATTTTGATGTTTATGGTGTTCGGCCAACTCGAACGCTAGCGATGTATGGCTTCATGTGTCGACTTCAACTTTTAAACAACAATTAGTAACCACAATTATTTTCCTCTCTGGTGGAATTAGATTATTCATGCACATCTTGATAAAATTTGTTCCGTTTCATTTACTTACTCTCTCTCTCTCTCTCTCTCTCTCTCTCTCTCTCTCTCTCTCTCTCTCTCTCTCTCTCTCTCTCTCTCTCTCTCTCTCTCTCTCTCTCTCTCTCTTCCATTGCAAGATGCATCGCGGACAATAGCGCATTGGAATATTACAACATCGTCCCGGATCCGGTTAGTAAACAGACGCTCAAACAGTAAATTTGGACAATGGCACAACATTATGATTCAACAGGAAATATAGATATATATAATACATAGGTAAACCTATGGAGAGGGCGAAGGCATTCATCAACAGTTTTACATGTTCAATTAATCCGTTTGGGGATTCCGTCGTATTGCCCCCTACCGGGGGCAACACGACATAATCACCAAAGGGATTAACATGCAGTGTTTTTATCACGTAAATCATTAAATGTCCCGGTCATTCACTCATTGTTTTAAATAATATATTGAGTGGCTGACTGTTTCCTTGGTGTTCAAACTTAAATAGAATCTATGTGGTATTTATTAGTCATGAATTAAATGCACAAACATGATTTTATGCTATATATTTTTCTGTATCCCAGCGTATCCATCATTTCGTGTAGTTCACATTACCAGAATAATGGAGGCGCTTCGTGATCGGGTTCGATGTACAACCCTAGTCGTTATGGCATAGTCTCGATCTACAAAACGTTTCTTAGTGTGGAAGTTTATTACTTCGTTTGGAATGCGCTTTTGAGAAATGACTTTGCATTTCCGACATTTCGTTTATGTCACGCGCAAATTCCCGATGTGAGCAAAATTTTTACCATTAGTAGTACGGGTCCCCGGATGTAGTAGGAATAAAAATGTGAGTTTCTCTACATATATGAGGCCTTCGCCCTCTATTATATACCTTTGACCTGATGACATTGCAACTTTGCCAAAAGGTTTTTTTCATGCCAGACTTACAATTTTCAAATGCAAAAACAAATCAAGATGTCGATGGTTACGTTTTTAAAGCAAAATTACCTGTCTTCGACATTTTGTTTGGGGCGGGGGGACTGTCCAGTCAACTTTAAACAATTTTGATACAAAATAAATCAGATCCCCGGTAAATAAAAAAAAAAATGAGACCACGATACCATAGTTACTGCATACCTTAATTTTCGTCACGCGTCAAGTCGCAACCGTATAAATAAAAAACCGGACCTGTAAATCACTTAAAATGTGCGACACTTAGAATTCAAACTAAAGCATTTGTATGATAAACAAAATTCTTATGTAATCAGCCTTCACTTTCATAGAAATTTTACTCCCCGAATTAAGTATTTAAACTAAAACATGACACTGCAAATTACATATACATGTATATAGATGTAAACTGCAGTGTCTTAACGAACTTAACCATCTTTACGTAATCATATGTTTACCATTTATATGTACCTTTTTTTACTGTGCCTTATTTACGACGTGGCATGCCAAAATTTGCCCTAGACGTCCTTTATTTTGATATTAAGAATCCCTGTCAACGTGATAAACTGGTACCCGGTTGTGTTTGGCCCAATCTCATTCGGGCAGAAATCTGCCCTGGGGATTCTAACGAGATTTTACGTTACTTTGTTAAAAAAGAATACTTTTTAAATCTGTAGTAGACCTTGTTTTGTTTGCGATAGGGCCTAGCCTGAAGCTTTCTTGGATAGTAGCATAAAATATAATACCTCTATATTTACAGCTTCTAGTGCTCATTTTATGGAATACTACGCGTAATCTGATTGGCCGATATAAATAAGTCTCTTGACCAATCAGATTAAAATACCGGTTGTCTATGAACGAAGTGTAGTAGTCAGTCGGGGATCAACTTATCAAGGTGACCGTCAAAGGTATTTAAATAGATCAAAACAACGACAAATAGTAATTGATGGCAATCTAACTCAATCATATCCGGTTTGTTTTGTTCTTTTTTCAATACATTTAGAAATCCCAAAGACGGTGAAAAAGCAAATGAATCACATTTTTGGTATCATTCAAATCTATAAATAAGCTTAACTAGGTATTTTACCGGTGTATAAAATCTGAATATCAAATACTTGAGTTTACCTTAAATCGAGGTTGTATCACGTCATCACTTCATCAGTAGCGACGCAAGTTGCAAACTCATTATGAAGTATACGAATTAAAAAAAAGTACATAATGGTGATCCGACCTGTTCTCAGTTCTATACATATTCGAAACTTGTATCAGGGCATTTATTTTCAATATGATATTGATAAAAGTTCCCAAAACATCGCCGTAAGTTTTGTCTCATTTTATAGGTCATCACAGCAATTATTTACATAGGCGTCGGAACCGTGGGGGGACTAGGGGGGCGTTTCTGGCGTGTGTGTGTTTTAAGTTGGTTTAGCCCCCCACTTTCAATTTGCTTCCGGCGCTAATGATTTATCTGTTGACTTCCAGTAGGATTGGGTAATATAATGTTATTGGAATTATCATAATTAACAATGAAACTCATATATATATATATATATATATATATATATATATATATATATATATATATATATATATATATATATATATATAAAATGAATGAAACAATATCTATGCCTACGCATTCTGAGAGATGTTACACATAATTAATTGAAAGTTTTACGTTAAAAGATCAATCGCATGACACATGCATGTATAAATAATTACGGTGAAATAATGATGATGCGATAAGCCTATTGAAAGATGCTGTTTACAAATGAGTTACCCCACGCATCCACATTCGTATCACCCACATGTGCTCGCCACTCACTTATTAATGTGTATACATACGTGCACACAGTCATACGACATTACACCTACAATTAATGATTAAAAAGACGTTATATCACATTAGTTACCAAATAATTAATTTGACAGTAATTTTCGCCGGTGCCGTTGTGATTACATTCCCCATTGTGTATTATGTTTGTAGATGATGATTCTCCCGAAATCTGAATTTTTTTTTACTTGTAGCAATATTTTCCAATATAATTTCATATTTTAAGTAGGTTTTACTGTATATGTACGTACCACGTTATTTCGGGGGAATGTGAATGTTTATAACGCGGAGTGTATCTCTATTAATCTGTATTACAATCGTTCGTGTTTAACTTCCTCATTCAAATTATCCGTAATTCTATCATACTACATTATCTGTATCCGATATATCACTGTCTTTATGCAAGTAATTGTGTAGGTTTTCAGTTTTTGTAAATTATCAAAAATATGGAATTACATAGAATATTCAGAAATACTGAGGGATTTTTTAGATACTTTAAAGTTTCCGTTACGATTTACTCACACGATGTCCGTTTCCTTTGTGCATTTAGATCTATAAATAGAACGTTATTTGTCGTTTTGAGTGCACTCTTTACACCACATACATCCATGGGCTTCCTCTTTCGTATCTAAGTTATAAGTAACCCAAAGTACTGCTATATTTAAAGTGTGTATAATAAATAATTCACCGACTCAACTAAATAAAGCTTACCCGAAGAATATCAATTATATCAAGTCCATTACATAGTATATCTATCCAAGTCTACAAATTGCCTTTGTGTCTAAAATTTGCTGTAGTTTTGTATAAATTTTCCTGTTTTTGAGAAAGAGGTTGAACGATGACGTATTTTATGACATTACAAAACGAGAGCGGAGTTTGTTCGTCATTCTTATAACACGTTTCGTTATTTTATACTTTCTGGTAATAAAAAACGAGAACTGGAGATAAAAATGTTTTACTGAAACTTTCAATATCAACAGTGATGGAATTGTCTTTGACACGACAGCATATCGTGGTGAATGAAAATTGCTAATTGTACGAGACACTTTTGTCTCGATCACAGGAGTCCACATACACCAATCAGAATCCTTAAATCAATTAAGTTCGGTACTAATTCTAAATTTATGTTGTGATTTGTACTTAACGTGACAGAGGGTGTCATTTTAACTGTATTAAACCGGAATAGATTAACGGATACGACATGGCTAGGAGACGGGGATTACTGAGTACAATGTATCTTTATTATGTAGAATTCTTTCCCAGGACGATTCTAAAAGGGTTTTATTTCAACTCGATCTCTCATATTGTTTTAACACACGATTTTCTAACAAATACAAAACTATAAAACTAGTGTTTGCATCAAAGCTACCTAGATATATGTGCTTTCATCTATATATTAGACAGAGAATTAAAGCATTGGTGATATTCCCATCACTACAAACTGCATGTATATTATACATGATATTGTGAAAACGTTCCCCTCTCCACATTTTATTTTTCTTCGATGGTTGGTTTAATTGATTGGAAGCTGACGATGTTTCTCGTGAAATGAAGTCATACAGACATCATCGTCATCATCATCATCATCATCATCATCATCTTCGAATTACCATCTACAACTTATGGGTGGCCGATTTCTTTTGTGTTGAAGTTTATTACATTTTTATTGCTTTGTTTTAAAATCAAAACTTACAGTGATTTTACGCAGATCTCAAAGACATGTTGTGAGGATAAAAGATAATATTTCATGAGATTTTGCATTGTCATCTGCAAAGAGATGTTCTGATACGCGTTACTGAGTACCTTTGTGCTCTACAGGTGTAGTTTCTTGTTTCCCCTTTAACTTCCCTCGTTTTCGACTATGGCGATATGAGACACGTTGTCGCTGATTGGAAACCCCTGAACCAATCCGATTGAATTGTCTCAAAATCGCGTCTAATTTACATTTAAATCAACCAAGATATTCACAAAAAAGGCCCGGTTTCCTATATAACCAATAGTACATAACTTTAAATGTTATATAAACATCCTTATTCTAAGCAATTGTATGATATTATATCAACGTACTTCCGCACTTGACCAATAAATCAAATGACTTCTTTCCGCTTTGTATGTCCAACAAACCAAATGACTTTTCCCATGTTTGAAATGCATATCTGAACCATCATGAAATAAACAGTTTTTTTAACTTGTCACTGAAATAGCTTTATCAAAATTAGATTTTGGTGGAATAGTATAGTGACAATTGTTCTGTCAAATCGATTACATCTGCATACCAATCAGTTTTCTCGAAGACTATAATGTTTTATTAATCAGAAACCCAACGAAGCCATATTATCTGCTTTGAAGCATTCAGTGTCTTAACAAGCAAAGAGAGAGAGAGAGAGAGAGAGAGAGAGAGAGAGAGAGAGAGAGAGAGAGAGAGAGAGAGAGAGAGAACTTACTAGTATTTAATGAGATGTGTTGTAATTAGGTTACAAAGTCCAGTTATTCAAACACATCTTATAATTCATTGTTAGGAGAATAATCTACTTAAAATGTGAGAAATTATTCTATATTTCCATTTGTCCATCACTTTTGACCCAGATGCTCAAAACATAATTCATTGCTGCATGGTCATATTTTATAATCTTGTTAATTAATTAGCAACACGGAAACTGCCATTAAAATACATTTATTGTCATTAGCATACAAACAAAACGCTTACCCAATATGCAAATTATTTACCACCAGATTTGTCATTCTCTAAAACATTATCATATTAACTCATACTTAATTATCGCTTTCTGTATGTCACAAAGCGTTCTAATCTTACCAGAAAGTTTATTGATAACTTTCCTCATTTAAAAAATAGTAATACCCCCTTTCGCCTGAATATGGTGTTTATATCTCACAGATTATCGGATATGCCAGCACGTGTTCAACATATGAACATTTCATATACAGAGGCAAACCACTTTGTAACGAGTTATTTTGACAAGGATTATATATCAGCATTTCGCAAATCGTACTGGCGGTATAACTATTTTGTTCTCCATCACTAAGTTTCACTAAATGAAATGTTGAGTTACCTGTTCAATTATGGTAAATGTTGAATCGTCTAATACTAAAGTACTTATTTAACACCTTTTAAATTCTAAATTCTGCAAAAGCTAAGATAGTCATCTTTATACAGTGGTAACTCTAAGATAGATTTGGCTATGCATTTAGACTTATTGATACCACTTACTTTAGAATATCCATTTTAAACTGGAGCGCAACTGATGAAGTCTAATTGACAGAAACGATCGTCTTGAGCATTATAACTTTGGTATTATGTTTATAATATCTATACCGATCGTGGTGAGATTAATTCCTCACTTATTTCATATGAATTGGATTGTGGATTCATGGTGGGTGTGGCATGTCTAGAGGGGATGCTTACGCCTCCACAGCACATGATCCCTATTCACGAGCTTCCGGAGGTTAAGTGTGTGATATGTGCTTTATCACACACACACACACACACACACACACACACACACACACACACACACACACACACACTTTCTCTCTCTCTCTCTTTCTCTCTCTCTCTATATATATATACACATACATATATACATATTTATATATTTATATATGATTAGCCAAAGCCTAATTCCATCATATTATCAATGGAACAAGAAGAACATGAATAGGTACACAGAACAAACACATTGACGTATTTTGGCATTTCTACATTTCATGTAAAAAAAACCAGTTCTTATTTCATCATTCTTGATCGGGTTGTAACTGAATTAACGTCTTTTCATTTCCTTTGAAAGAAGTGATATTTAACCAAACAGAAAAGTAACTGACATTTCAAGATAATTTCCTAACAGCTGCTTCGAAAGCGGTCAGTATGAAAAAAAAAAAATGGTCCACATTTTGGATTCGCACCCATATATTCATTCATTGTAAATATTATAAACATAATACTAAAGTTATTATGCTCCAGACGATATCGTTTCTGTCAATTAGACCATCAGTTGAGCTCCAATTTGAAAAGTATGTGTATTTTCTAAAGATAAAATGGTATCATACAAGGCCAAATAATATCTCTAAAAGTATAGCCGAAATCCGTCTAAGAGTAACCACTGTAAAAAAAAAATCTTAGCTTTAAAAAATAATTTGTTACATCAGGCATAGTGTTGCTAAACTGCATAGGGGTTGTCATATTTTGTTTTACTTTTTCCCCATGATTCATCACGTATTAAACAAATGTGATGTCATTCATTCAAATATGAATGCTATTGTTATTAAGAATACTACATCTTAAAGTTGAATTAAAATTTATTTATCAAACCGGAAACGACGACAGCGTTCTAGTGAGATGGCAACTTCCTGAACCAACATGCACAGCTCGTATACCTCTACTCTAATTCTGTGTATTAAGATTGTCTAAGCACTTCTCAGCTTTCGTCCTCAGCTGTGACACTTATCAATCTATTTTTAGATATCTAGGTCAATCATCATTCGGTTTCTAGATTAGATAAAAATATCAATATAACTTTTAATGTGAAAGAATGTGTTCTAGAACATAAAGGTTAAAACTGTTCATCAGATATTGATTTTTTTATGAACGTGAATAAGTAATTTACAGATTTTTACAACACCAAAAACACTCATTTTTGTAATATCTAAAACTTGTAGAATTTCTTTCTTTCGGATGTGAATTAGTGGTCTTCAAAAAGTGTTTTGCCTTATGTGAAATCGTTTGATACATTTCCAATTACTTCCCATGACAAGGAATGTAGACATTTTTTGACTTTAATGTTTAACCAGATACAATATTCGACTATTTTCACAATATTCATAGATGACTTTATCATACTATTTACTGTGGTCAATGTTTATATATTTGTATTTGCGTCATTGAATTATGCTTTTCGTTTTACCAAGTAGCACACTTTGTACTTTTACTAAAAATCGTCGTAAACATTACCCCCAGTTCTTCTTTTGCCTAATTACTGAACTGATTAAGAACCAGGACTCTATTGCACAAAACATTGTTAAATTTAACTTACATTTGCCCCATCGGTTTAACACTGGTTAACTTCACGTTAAATTTAACAACCTGTCCAGAGTCCAGGTTTATACCTGCTTGCTTGTTTCAATATTGTTTTACACCTCATCAATATTTGATCACCTATATGAATGTAATCTAAATGTTCCAATAATCGATTTTCTTAGTAAAAAATTTACTGCAAAAAAACCATAAGAAAATTCAAAGTGTAACCATATATTATTGATGTTGATAAATAAATATATGAAATCGATATGATGCGCACCTGTTAGATGGCATTTGTAAAGATATACTTGCAGTCAAATCATGTTAAAGGAAACATCCGTAAATCGGAGCAAATGCACTCAAAGGAAATCCACAGAGAGTAATTCACGAGATATTAGCGTTGCTTTATGGATAAAATATGTGTCGTAATTGTAGGTTCGTGGCGTCAGTGACAACGTTTATCGTTTAATTCATATATAACTTATTAAAGTTAGTAGAGTGACACGATTGTGGTATGATAAAGATGGTTTCCATGCCACGGATTATTCATTTCGTGTACTATTTTCCATATCAGCTGGACAGATCTCAACAATATAAACCTTACATAATTGCCGGTTTTCAGTTATTTTATATAAAAATACAGAAACCTATTTACGGAAACGTATTTACACTAACTTGTAAGTATTCCGTTTCTTTGGCTGTTACTATAATTCACTTATTTTCGTTACGACTACTCATTAAGCGTAATAGAGACAGGTCTTAGATTCCTCTTGGGCCAGTTTCACTAAAGGTCGTAATTTTGCCCACAAACGTAAACGTAATTCGAACTACGATTTAATTTAAATGTAAGTAGTTTGTTTCACAAAAGGTCGTAAACTTATTCTTACTCATTAACCTACATTAAATTACGTAGTAGTTCGGAACAGAGGTAGACTCAGACGTAAGTTTACAGGTAGGAAGAAAGATACTCATTTTTACAGATTTACATCTACCCGTAAAGTTACTACCTTTAGTGAAACTGGTCCCAGGTGTGTATTCAACCTGACCAAACAATGGCATGACTTTGTGACATTGCTGTAATACCTTAGAGCTTTGATTTTTCTTTCTTACTGTTATCATTGACATTGTGCCCTTGACAATGACCTTGGTCCTGTCGTTACAGTTGAAATACAAATGTATGTTAAAACATTGTAATGATGACCTCATTGACCAAGGACATAGACACATCTTACTGAATATTGGATACAAGCTGAATTCACGGAAGCTCTGATGTATTTCAATTAGCCCAACAGTAAAATTGAAACATGGTCCTAAGGCTCAATTAGCCCAACAGTGGAATTGAAGGCACAATTATTCCAAAACGTTGATTTGAGCATAAAGCTATATAATCTTAAGGTTCAATTAGTCCAACAATAACATTGAACTCAAAGCTATATAATCCAAAGGCTCAATTAGTCCAATAGTGGAGTTGAAGTCACAGTTAGTCCAAAAAAAGATTTGAGCATAAAGCTATAAAATCCTAAGGCTTAATTAGTCAAATATAAAGTTGAACTCAAAGCTATAATATTCTAATGTTCAATTAGTCCAAAAGTCCAAAGGCTCAATTAGTCCAAAAGTCCTAAGGCTCGATTAGTGCAACAGAAGAGTTGAACATAAAGCTATATATCGGTAGTCCTTAGGCTCGATTAGTGCAACAGAAGAGCTGAACATAATGCTATATAGTCTTCAGACTCAATTTCGCCCATTTTGCTATCTCCGAGGTAATAAGGCAATTCTTGTGGCAGATTTAATTTGTTATCATTTAGTTATACTGAAATTAGCGAAATTATCGATCGTTTATGACATTTTAGTTATTTTCATAACCCCAAAATCATACGTTTGTTATAACTAGTGACTATGTTATGGATACTAATTTGTGAAATTGTTTATAATCAAACTGAAGTAAAACGTCACGTGACTACCTTTATTTCAATGAAATGATTCAACTATGAAATGCAAGTTGGTTACAGAACAAGATAAATGGATGTCTTATAAAGCTTTACCCTCGTCGAGTTTCTTCAGTGCACAGGGTCATGTCCGATAAATATTGTAAAGATGAAAACGGAGCAAAGTGAACTGAGTTGAAACACTTAGCTATAAATAAACCATGGGTTGTGGATTTTGTATGAAAAGGGGTATGTGGGTATGAACATCTCCTGAATGAAATTGGTCGCAGCGGTCACTTGACTTGGAAAAGGCTTTCATATGAAGGTAGAGTTAAGGTAAAACATAATTTGTAAATTTTGTATGGTTCCAAGTCCACCAATGCAGGGATGCTATGCAGGGATGCTCATTGGCAAGTGCGTATCTGGTTGGCGCAGGCAGGTGTTCCATTATTTCAAGACACCCTTTTTCTATGGTAGTTTTTACTCTTTCAAATAAATATAATATTGTTCAAACACTCGAGCGATTGCTTGGTATTGATTAATTTAACGGTCACAGAAGACAAACACAGCAACAGCAGACGACAGTTGGGATCGTATTACAGTCACCCATCCACTAAATGGAGAATTTATCTTGTTGAGATCTGTGTATGCATTTGTTATGTGACACTCTTTTTCAGTTGATTACGATTATTAATTACCTCGTACGCGTATACAGTCTGCTGACGATCTAAGCTTACTCGACGTGACAAACTCCACAAAGGTAATAGGTATTGTAAAGACTTGAACACATTAATGGTATGCGTGTTTAAAGCTATCATCAAATTGTAATAGAACAGGAAACAATGTTTGATAAACTGCTGATAACTACTTCGCCAGATAAATATATGTAGTAAGACCTCGAATATTTATCTAAGTACAATCAGACAGTCGTGATCCGTATAAACACAAATCGATATTCTGATAAAAAAACCTGTATATTTTTAATTCTATTTAAGCGTAACAACTGGTAAAACATATATATGGATTACATATATAGTGTAAGAACCGGTATATTACATATGCATTCTGTAGCATAACAACCGTTTAACATACACACAGATTTTATAGCGTAACAATCGGTATAACATACATGTGAATTTTATTTTAGTGTATCAACCGGTATATCATACATATGAATTCAATAGCGTATCAATCGGTATAACATACAAATGACTTCTATTATAGCGTAACAACCGGTATAACATACATATGGAATATATAGTGTAAGAACTGGTATATTACATATGTATTCTGTAACATAACAACCGATATAACATACACATAGATTCTATAATCCGACAACCGGTATAACATACATATGAATTCTATTATAGCGTATCAACCGATATAGCTTACATATGGATTCTATAGCGTAACAACCGATGTAACATACATATGGATTTTACAGCGTAACAACTGATATAACAAACATAAATTTTATAGCTTAACAACCGGAATAACACACATATCAATTCTATTATAATGGAACAACCAGTATAACTATAGCCTAAAAATCGGTATAACATACATATGAATTTTATTTTAGTGGAACAATCGGTCAAACATACATATAAATTCTATAGCCTTACAACCGATATAACTTATATAGAACTTACATATAGCGTAACAATCGGTATAACATACAAGTAAATTTTATAATAGCGTAACAACCGGTAAACCACATACGAATTCTACAGCGTAACAACCGATATAACTTTCATATGAATTCTATAGCGTAACAATCGGTATAACATACATGTGAATTTTATTTTAGTGTAACAATCGGTATAACATACATATGAATTCTATAGCGTAACAACTGGTATAACACGTATATCAATTCTATAGCGAAACAGCTGATATAACATACATATGAATTCTATAGCGTAACAACCGATATAACATACATATTATTTCTATTATAGCGTAACAACCGGTATAACATACATATGAATTCTATAGCGTAGCAACTGATATAACATACATGTGAATTCTATAGCGTAACAACCGATATAACATACATACGATTTCTATAGCGTAACAACTGGTATAACACGCATGTCAATTCTATTATAGCCTAACAACCGATATTACATACAAATGAATGTTATAGCTTGTATGTGACTGACGGTGACCAGTATTTTATTTCAGTCTGGGAAGTGGATTGATTAGTTGGATTTGTGACGTACAAAATCGTAGATAATTGTAACACGAGATATGATTTTTTCAGTTACATTGTACTTTGTAAAATCATTATAGAATACAATTGATCATGTATGTTTCGCTCGTAATGATAGTCGATGACATTTTAATTATTTGATATTATCATATGTACATATAAATTTATTTATAGATATATTTTCATTACTATTTTTAGATTTCTCAAATTCACCTTTGTCATTATTCAGTCTGATTATTTAGTGTTTACAAACAACTAATACTTGGAAAAACATCAATTGTTTGTTTATTTCGACAACCCCTGTCCTTAGATCGAGAACATGTTTTATAACATTTCTTTGTTTATCACCTAGAGTGAAGTGTTAGAACATTACAGTATAAGTGTTCATGTTCTTGTAAATAATTTTACAAAATGTCCATCATTTGAACTTGTATTACGATGTTCTGAAACTGTTGTCTGTTCCATTTATTAATCCTTTCTCACTTTCTTTACCCTGCAGTAAACAGATTTCATTGAAAGTTACAAAGCCGCAGGTTGTTAAACATCGTTTATACGACACCTGTCAGTCCACGATACATAAGCCCCGCCCCTACAAAACAACATGTTGTGAAAAACGTGTTGTCTCCGGGACAGAGGCCTAAGAAAGGGGGCAAAAAGAAGAAGAATGGTGGGATTATTGTTGCTTGTATATGTTACCATTTTATCATTCTTGAAATATCATAGCGGATTCATTTCATTAACAACTTGTGTTCCACGTGAAATGTAATTACATGCATGTAGAAGGATATTTTTCAAAACCTACAGCCGTAAATTAATGGCCACAAACGATTTTAAGAAATATAAAAAATCACACGATTTCTAAGCCATTGTCTTCGTAAGCATCTACCATTACCCCCGAAGAATTACCATCTTTAAGATAGCTCATAATGTTTTTATAATTGATTTATATATAGCATTTTCATATGATTTCTTGGCCAAGGCAAACAACAAACAGCAAAATTATTGTCGTTTATTCATTTCTAATTTTCATCTTCAACTGCTAAAATTGGAAATGTATAAACAACAATATTTACACGCGTTGATGGTAACGTTCTAAATGTTGATGGGTAATGTTGTATTCAAGATCTAACTGAAATCTAACCATTTGCTAGTAAACGTAGCATAGTTCAAAGTTACTCTCCTTTTAAGGATGCTGGGAGTAGGTTTACAACAAATAACGTGCAAGTGACCACGATTTGTATAAGAAGTCACTATGTACACTGAGGTGCTTTCACTATCTATATCTTGCTTTGTATATTTTGGTTTTATTTTATTACGCATGATTGGATTATAAAGGATGTACCAAATGGACGTGTCATAATGATTCATGACCTGTTATTACATATCGGTGACTTGTAGGTTACCGACAGATGACACTTAAGTCCTTTAGTGAGATCTCGACCCCGTTTGAAATTCATGCAAGGAATAACTTACGTTGTAGATAAAAATGATGAAATAGATTTTGTAATAGTTTGTAATCACATGTATTAAAATCAACCCCAGCCCCGACTCTTTGCAAAGAATCAATTTCCCGGAATTATATATATATATATATATATATATATATATATATATATATATATATATATATATATATATATATATATATATATATATATATATATATATATATATATATATATATGAAATCCCAGTATGTGATAGTTCAAATGTCCAGTTACCATATATATATATATATATGGTAACTGGACATTTGAACTATCACATACTGGGATTTCAAGTGCATTGGTAACGATCTTCACTTGGTTTGCAAAAGAGAAAGGTACCTTCGCTCATTTTCCAAATGCAAAGCTCCCATCTCTAATACTTTTAATTTTTTAATTGTTTAGTTGAATCATAAGTTATAAACTACTACAATTTTGTCGGATATTTTTACAGTTTCCACATAAAATCATTTTATGGCGATTATTTTAACGGGATGTATAGTGTAGCATAATTTATCAGCTTTTGACATTCTTATCATTCAGTGAGTTATACGTTCATCATTATAAATACATGCAATGCAAATCGAATTAATATTGGACCATTTATATTTAAAGGTATGACGATACTATCAGCGATATATTTAAAGCCTTTATATATCGCTGATACAATAAGTGGAGGTGACTTTACATAATTGTGGTTGATATACTCGCGTCTCATTATAAATCACTGAAGCGATACCAATAAGCTCAATTTTTGTAAATCTAATAGAAAAATACCTGTAAGTGTATAGGCTAGTAATTTCTATGCTCTTCTACTTCCACTGCCTCCTGACCTATTTGCTGTGTACATTTTCTATTTGAGACACGTAACAATTTATTGACCCGTCAGTCCTACCACAAATATACACCATCCCAAGTGAGTCTGGACTATTCTCTAAAACAGTTAACGGTAACCCAATCACATTGCATGCGTGATGTATGAGTAGATAATATAATTATCCGGTAATATGCATTTCATTAGATACATGCACAATCGATTTCAACATGGTGTCTTAATGCAGATAACATGATCGGTCAAACAGGTTGGTCTCTTTCGTAAAACTATTATTTTGGTATTTTTAATAATATTTGTACGATAGAAAGCTAATGTTTTGTGAAAAAACCTTGACACAATGAATCGGTTCATTTTTAGAATATCTTATGAAATATTAAGTGTCATAAACCACTGAATATAAAAACAAACGCGAGGGATATAATTTTTATTCGTTCCATTAAGGTATTGGTATATTGTACAAACGTTACTGTCCATGACGAATTAACTTAAAAGCTAGAGCAATTTTTTTTATCCCCTTCAGTTAGAGAAGTAAGGTATAACCATGGCGGATGCTTATTTAGGATTGTCATATTTTCAACATCGTTATAAAAATTAATATTCACAAATCTTTCATTTAGACAATAAAATGTTTATTTCTATATATCCACAATTTTGCAGATGTAATAAAGCGCTTCCTCTCATTTAAACTGCCTGTTAATCAACCTATAAAACTTCATACACTTGAGAAATTTGAATTCCATCTTTATTGTTTATCTTTCAAGTTATGATATGATAAACCATCAATACAAGAATTTAATCCTTTACCTCAACTTAATAAAATGAATGTAATAATTGTTATAATTGTTATAATAATAATAATAATAATAATAATAATAATAATAATGATAATAATAATGAAATAATAATAATGATAATAACAATGAAAATAACAATAATAATGATATCATCATCATCATCATCAACAACATCATCATTATCATCATCATCATCATCATCATCATCATCAATATCATCATCATCATCATCAACATAATCATCATCATCATCAACTTTCTCCTCCTCTTCCTCAGCATCATTATTATCATCATTATTATTGTGGATGTAATATTGTATTTCACAGTACAGATACTCTTTACAAACATGGATTATTACGGTTACTGGATAATGAATATATGACCGTAACAAATTGTTTAAGAAATTCTTTTGTTGCGACAGCAATTATTCTAATAGACTGAGTTAAACAATGAACTAAACTGAAATAAGGTAAAAAGTGATAATCATTACAAAGATTCCATCTATTTCAGAAAGTTGAGTAATAAATTTCTGTATTGTAGTATTTCAGTTTAATACCTGGAATACTAGCAGCTCTGGGGAGGTGATTGAATTATTTTTCAATAAATCGATACACACATTATATGTCGTTTGTTTATTCTGTCAACCTACAATACCAACTAATACGTCTAGTGATCGGAACACATCTGCAAGGTCATTAGGTTATTGGTTTTCTCCTTCTTTTTGTCGTACCTGTCTTTACTGCAGGTAAAGTAGAATGAAATTATAGTCAGATATCAGTAAACTGTAAATCTAATTCCTTTTGTAGATAACAGTATTGACCCAGACGGTTGACAGCTGCGATTCATAATTCACCACTTTCCTAATAAGACTGTAAACAATTTTCACGAAAAAGTTATAGCGGATGTAAGTTTTGTAATATGTTGTGTAGTAAATGTAACAAGAATTGCTGATGTCATCAAATATTTCACCAGACACATGATAGCAATGGCGGACCAACAGTGACGAAAGCAGAGAGAAATAATAACTTAAATGTCCAGTGAATTTTAAATTGATTATCATTTTAGGTGTCTTTTTATTAATATTTTAAATATTTAAGTATAACCATTTGATTCTGAAAAAATTCTGTAAAAAAAAAAAATAAAAATAAAATAAACACCAGTACTTCAAGCCGGTAAACAGAATCATCATAGTAAGAATTTCAGTGTTTTATTGCAAATTAATGGTGTCTCAAAGAAATATGACCGCCTTAAACATTTTACAAGCAGCAGTGCAAAAGAAAATAAACATACTTCAAGTCACAAATGAGTATTTTCTTTTCTCTTTGTCACGACTTTCTCTGTTGTAAATCAAGCTTATGTATTACAGACGAGTCTCGCAAGTTACAACATCTGTTTGCTATTATGTCTGGCATTACAGGGTGATTCCAAAAAATGTGTCCTTCACTGGAATAATACAGAATACTTCACATGTATATTCTAACATTTACACTTCACTTTGACACATGTCATGTCTATCACATGTCTGTCTTTCATATGAATATCATGTATCACGTATGTCATTCATGTATATCCGATTTCGCTTCGGTTTCTTTAACGAGTTGCTATCAGTAAGTGGAATGGACTGCAGCATTTTGTTTATTTTGAAAGCATTTTTCACCACACCTTCTTTAGTGTTTAAATGTTAATAATTACGAAACACCGAGAAGCTTAGAATTATTATGTTCACACTTTTTTGATTTACCAGTATGGGGGTTTTACCAAAAGTGAGAGCACGATAATTATAATGTTATCATATTTTGGAAAAGTCCCTGGTAAATCAAAACGTGAGAGCCCCCCCCCCAAAATAATAATAATAATAGTTATAAAATCATGAATATTATTTTCACCTCATAAAGTTGTATGTGTTGTCATATGAAAGAGGACGTAAGGAATTTAATTATTTCTTCTAAAATACATGATTGCAAATTAAAACAAATATTACTCGCCCAAATTTTATTTTGTTATCTTTTTGTAAAACGTTTATAAGATCGGTTCTTAAGTCTGATTTCTGTCACTAAGGTTTAAATCGATGCCACCCCAAGTGACGGGGCATCATTCCATTGGTCGACACGTACGATTTACTATTTCATTGTCATAAATTAAAAAGAAACCTAATGATAAAAGAACTGTTTGGTTTTGAATTCGTTTGATTTTGAATTTATTTGTAGCCAAAAACTACATTTTCATTTTCCACAAAGCTATTTGTATGTTATATCTTATTAGTAAATTCTTTTTCCTAAACAATTTATAATGTGTAACCAAAACAACAAAAAAGTTAACAATGCAGCTCTGACGTAACGCAACGCCATTAAACTTGATATTCTTATTATAAAAATCAGCGAATGTTACATGTCAGTAATTGTTGACTTAAGTTTAAAAAAATGACTTTTTTCCTTTTTCGCCATACAAAATGTTTAAAGAAACAAGTATCAGTCACTCTGTCTGACAATGAAAGCATGTTTTATGTATAAAACAAGATTTGATATAATCTATTTAAAGAAAACGACAATTACAGAATCTTAATTTGCCACCTTCAGACGACTGTTGTGGCGCCTTAGACATATTTCATTCTAAATCAATAACCAGATCACATTTAGCGTTTTATAAATTTATCAACTATTCTGAAATTTTTGGACATTCTGGCGAGAACAAATATGACAGATTTACGACTTCAAAAAGAAACTTCGTATACATAAGTAATAAAAGTGCACATATATGTAAAATCTCTTCCTGTCATTACAATATTTGATTTAAAATGTATATGTTTTATCGACGATTTGTTAAACTTCTGACACGTTCAACTCCCGCTACTTAGAATTAATTTCTTGCTTGGATGTGTCATGCGACATGTGGCCAGGCGCCAGAAGCTATAAATAAAAAATTAAATCTTAAATAAATTTGTTGTTGATTTTAATGAGATAGCATGAAGAAATTGTCTTAATCACAAGGTGTCTTGTAGATTGCATTTCAATTTTTGGTCTTATCGGATTATTTATTTCAAAAATACATGAATGTTTCCACACCTGACTGTTTCACCTCCCTTGCCTGACTATCATTTGATTTTTCGCAGTTTGTAAATCTTGATATTTATTTCAGACATGATTATATGTATTTCAGCGTCGTCTCTGATTTCAGTTTTGTATATACGCTGATCATGAAATAAAACACCATCCTTAAATCCAACTTTATCATAATTCCAGAAGATTTCAATGCCATACAGAAATTTGATAACAATGTCTGTGTATTTGAGTTCAAATATTTGTATGTACAGATATTATACAAATAGGATTATAAGGTTGTTACAGATGCAGATATAATTCTACTATAATAAAAGAGGATAATGAATGAAATGTTGTTACTGTAAGAATAATGTATCATAGTGTAATAGTACTCATGTATATACAGACGGCATTACGATTCTCGTCAGTATTACTGTAAAGTTACTGTATGCTAATGTAGCAGTACCCCTGTATATACTGATATAATTATAAACGATTATCATGTGTTTACTGTTAAAAAAGTCAGTATTTAGAAAAGTTTGCCAGTGTAACACTATCCCTATACTTACAGAAGAACCTTGTTTTAAAGATCACCAAACTGACTGACTGACTTGATCAGAGTAGTGTAATTACTGAGGTAGTCTCTGAAATCAGAGTCTGCAACTCATATAATGATTATTATTGAATTTTAATTAATATTTATGATATTGGTAGCGAGGTGAGGTTTTACTGTACATATATGATAAAATCCATCAGTATGTTGCTCCTGTAACATATAGCACTGTGTTTTACAACAAGTATAACTAGCGATACCACATCTCATCCAAGCGTTATAATAATCCTAAAATTATCCTTAGAAATAAAAACTTATCATTCTTGTCTTATTACTATGTAAAATTGCATTTCACTAGTCATATAAAAGCACTAGTGTCATAATATTCATATAAGGGGCATTAGCTGTGTTTACCAAAAATATTTCGATTTTTTTCTTCTTTTATTTTTTGTACTTGATGTACAATAGCAAATATGAGCTATACATAGGCATAAAAATCTTATATTTCTATATATTTCGTGAAAATAAGGTCAGAACCAGTGTGGTATTCATATACAAATAGAAAGGTTGAGTTGATCAATTGCAAGTGAAAAAGTGCCAAACCTAGATTTCGCAGGAAATTTCACAAAAAAATATACAAAGATACCGATTTAAGAATTTTTATGCCTTTTTATAGCTCTATACATATATATTTAATTGCGCATCATAAATATTAGCCATATCTATAGAAGTCCAATGTTGAAAATTATATATATATTACTAACTGTTATATTATCAATACATTTATTTACTATTACCAAATAAAAATCAGAGTTCCGATATTTATGTACAGGAAATATTATCAAAAGCTGTGTTGCAATTCCTCCGAGTTAACGTATGGGTGATATATCATCCCTTAGGAAAAATATATAATTTGTAGGAACATACAACATAATCCTTTTATCTTTAACTCAGTATCTAATATATCATAATTTTCGTACATCTCAGTGAATGACTAAATGGAAAATTTTATCAATTGTAGAAAAAAAAGATGATTTATCTACAAGGGATATAAATCTATACAAAGAAATATTATCTCGAGTCGTGTGTTTTACTTTATTCAGATAAATCAGGCAAAAACAATTAACGTACAAATACACAAGCGATATCCATCTATCGCTCTGTATCGCTATCTATCTATCTTACCTATCTATCTATCTATCTATCTATCTATCTTTCTATCTATCTATCTATCTATCTATCTATCTATCTATCTATCTATCTATCTATCTATCTATCTATATATTTAAAACATCTCAGATACCAAAGTATAACTCTTGTCCTGGATATGGATAAAAATCTGATAAATATTGGATAAACACGGACCTCTGGAAATCAAAAGATGGTATCAGCTGCCATGGAGGAGTAAGCATCCTCTGTGGACCGGTCACAACTGCCACGGGCCCATGGTCAAATCCAAATGAAATACGTGAGGAACGAATCCTCGTCATAATTGTTACAGACGTCTCAACAATTGCTATCGAACATTTCATTTAGTGAAACGGAGTAAGAGAAACCAAGCCTATTATACCGACCGTAAAATTTGCGGAACGTTGACATCAAACGCGGTTTTCGATATCCCTATGTGAATAAGATGTCAGTGAGTAGTTTACCTCTGTATGTGAAATATTCATAAAACAGATCATTTGTAAAACATGAACGTCATATGCAGGTGATTGTGGGATATTACAACTTAAATGTGGAAAATATACGATGGGAAAGCCGAACTCGTCGCGTTTGTCGTAAATCTTAGTTGTTAATTTCCCGTCTGCATAGTAAGTAAAATGTCTAAGTTGGAAGTGTGTGTGCTCGATCTTTAATGTCTAGTTCGTTGGGATATATCGCATTGCCATATGTATGGCACGCCACTCCAAAATCACATCAATGAGTTTAACCTTGTTTTTCTCACTTAAACCAAGTTTTTCTCCGGTTAAAGCTAGTTTTTCTCATTGACCCACATTAAATTGAGAAAAACTAGGTTTAACTGAGAAAAACTAATGAGTTAAACCTAGCTTTTACTGAAATAAACTAGATTTATCTGCACACAATCACATTAATGAGTATTAATATGATTTAAGCGCAGTTAATCCTAGTTTTTCTTAGTTAAATATATTTTTTCTCCAGTTAATGTGGGTTAAGAGAAAAACTAGGGTTAACTGGAGAAAAATAAGGTTGAACTGGTAACCCACATTAACTGGAGAAAATTATGTTTAACTGAGAAAAACTAGGTTTAACTCATTGTTGTAATTTCGGTGTGTTTAATTAGTTAAACCTAGATTTTCTCATTTAACCTAGTTTTTCTTCAGTTAAACCTAGATTTTTTCAGTAACTCACATGAACTGGAGAAAACCTAGGTTTAAATGAGAAAAACTATGTTTAATTGCGCCAAAATAACAAAAATGAGTTAAACCTAGTTTGTCTCGAGTAAAAGCTAGTTTAACTGAGAAAAAACTAGGTTTAACTGAGAAAAAACTAGGTTTAACTGTGCCACAATCACATTAATGAGTATTTCGCGCTATTAAACCTAGTTTTTCTCAGTTACACTCAGTTTTTCTTCTGTTAATTTGGGTTAACTGGAGAAAAAATATGTTCAACTAGTAACCCACATTAACTGGAGGGAAAAATAGGTTTAACTGAGAAAAACTAGGTTTTAACTGGAGAAAACTAAGATTATCGGAATAAATTAGGTTTAACTCATCAATGTGATTTTGGCGTGCCATACATATGTATGGAAATAGTCATTAATAATTGACAAAAAGTCCTCGATATATCGAAATGTAACATTAAAGGACACCGCTAGCTTTTCTTCTTTTGATCCATCAGTTTTTGAATGAAGTCGCTTTGTATGATTAAAGGAACAGGTCAGCCAATAAAGTGGCACAATTGGTTCCCATAGTAATAGCGACAATTTGCTGAAAGACCACGTCTTTACGAATATATTTGTGTATGTATGTTACCAGAATTCATATTAAACTCTAGTTCTAATAAACAATTATAGGAATGTGCCCTACAAATGAAAACTGTATTATATGAGACTTTGTCTGCTGGGCGCAGTACATATTGGTCAATGTCACTCCTTCAACAAATGTCAGAGAGAGAGAGAGAGAGAGAGAGAGAGAGAGAGAGAGAGAGAGAGAGAGAGACAGAGAGACAGAGAGATCGAGATCGAGATCGAGATCACAAATGATATCTATGTCGTGATCTATCTATCTATTTATGTATGTATGTATGTATGTATGTATCTATTTATCTATATCACTCATTTAACAAATGTTGGAGAGAGAGAGAGAGAGAGAGAGAGAGAGAGAGAGAGAGAGAGAGAGAGAGAGAGAGAGAAAGAGAGAGAGAAAGAGAGAGAGAGAGAGGATAATAATTATCTAAACATGCCTATATCAAAATATATTATATTGCTTAGGGCCTAATTTTCAGTTTGTAATTACATATCAAACTGAGCTAACCGTGAAAGTAATTTAAATATTAGCCGTCTATGTTGAGTCATATTCATTTTTCTTATTGACTAATTTTTTGGTTGACCTTTAGATATTATTTTTGAAGTCTATCTAGACATAGATGTACATATCCTACTTCGTACTACTTGCCACGTTTTGAAATTCTATTTCTTTTTCTATAGGAAAAATCTTACTACTGTCTTTCTTGTTTATATGGAATGTAAGTGCTTTCATATATAATCTTGTTACTTTTTGGCGTTAAAAGTTCAAATATAATAACGCTAAAAATGTAACAGGATTGTAAGCAATCCAACTATAATAAGCTAAAATTAATTGCCTCCAGGTGTCTGCATTACTATCCAAAGTAAATGTCACATAAAGTTATAAACAGCAGAGGCAGACAGCAATAGTTAAAAGTACATTGGGGACGGTGCATATTTACAATATTTACAAGTAAAGTAATTCATTATTTATTATCTGATGTTAGTTAGCGAGGGTTGCAAAGTATCAGTTGACAGTATAATCAGGTGTCATTGCAATACATCAATAATATACCACACAATAATTGTTATGTCCTAAAGATGTTTTTCACTACTCTCAAACAATGTTTCGGTTGTACTTTGTCAGCCATTTTAAATGTTGAGGAGAAAACCCGTAAAGACCCGCAAAGACCAATGGCTTCCCTCGCAATATTAACTATAGGGTCTAGCGGGGTTGGAATCCTTGTTATCTATATGAATTAAAGTGTGACCACTCGAGGCACGGGTATTCCACAGAATGTTTTTGACATCTGTACGTTGCCAAATAATCTACAATTAATCGACAACTCTAAATATCAAAGAAAGCAACCACAGACTAATTCATATTTTTTCTGAATCAAATGTGTATTCTAATAAAGAACAATTGGAATACTTTCATGCTTGGTCGCACGCACATTTACCTTTTTGAAAGGATGGAGCAAAATAATTTTATAGGTCAAAGGACAAGGTCACAAATTACTTTTATCACCTTTATTGAGCTACATTATCATTGTGATATACACGTCTGTTAATAAAAGCAAAAAGTCCACAAAGCACTCTGTACTCCAGTTATAACGTTCACGGTTCGCATGTTTACTTTATAGCACGTTCACATCATAGCCCGTTCACGTTATAGTACGTTTCCGCGTTTGCAAGTTCACATCATAGCCCGTTCACGTTATAGTACGTTTCCGCGTTTGCAAGTTCACAATATAGCACGTTATAGCACGTTTACATCACGGCACGTTCAGATTATAGCACGTTATAGCACGTTCACATTATAGCACGTGCACGTTATAGGTTTTCGTGATTAAATTTATCTCGGTATGATCACCTGGTGATTCAGAATGTCGGTTTCGAACGCTGTCGGGATTTATAGAAGGTTTTTGACACAAGCTGTTAATTTGCCGTGGTAACTATCAGTGCCTTGGGTTTTCTTATCATATCTCGCACCTCCATTCGTTAACAGTTCGCAATATATCATTACATCTTACATATGACAAATTGATTCACATATCTAATAGATTAATATTAAGATTAGAGTTATGTACAATTTTTATCAATTATCAGGTCAAGTATATATTGAGAGTAAAAGGATCTGTGGTCACAATACAGGTTATTGAGCCTTTTAAAACATTTAACACATTCATGTATCTCGTTTCATAATCATCCTATCTAGATTTTGTTTATTTTAGCATGACAGATTATCGCAACACACGCATCCTCGGAATAAATCAATCACCGCATTATGATTTAAAATATAATGCCCTGCTGTAATAGTCATTCTCATACATATCTTTTAAATTTCTAAACTGCTTTCTGCTACAGAGGATTAGAGGGACCGATACTCCAGGTCCGCCATTGTTCGTTGTATACCGCTTAGCATCCGTCGAATTTTCACATTCAAGTCTTTTACAAAAGTTCTTTTAAGATTTCTACTAATTTTATTTAGTCAGAGAGTTGTTAATGTAAACGAAAATGAAGAGTGAAAGCAAGGGGGGGGGGTGTAATTGTTCTCACTTCCAGTGGCAACAGTGATATTGTGATTATCAAATCTAAATCTATGTTGACAATTATATTCTTACGCCGAATAACAATCATGAAATAAACCGTAGCGCGTGTTATGTCTTTTTATAGGGTTCATATAATAAGGGTCAGTCTAGTTCATAATATCGAAACGTTTTCCATTTTTACCAATGAAGTTTATAGTTATGAATAGGTCAACAAACAGTACAGGTACATCTTTGTATTACCTGGCACAGGTGTATAGGTGCAATTAGATTATCTGATCAATATTTGTAATATCTGATGTGTACATAACAATTTCTAAATTAAAAAGAGGCGTACAAGCTGTTACGACTTGGGTTTATCTGCCAAATCAACTGATACATCGTTTTATTCCTATTTAAATCAATATCAACTACTACAAACTTAAGACAACATCAATTAAAACGTCAAAACTAACATTTACGAATGACGCAAAATGATTTCCAAGTCTACACTTAATTATATGAGGTGTATCTAAATTTCACTCTATTTCTGTAGACATAGGCATACTATATATTTCATTTCTTGCATTTCAGAGGACATACACGCCACTTTATTTATCTAATTCATGCACCGTATCCAATTTATCTGTTACAATTCCCCCCTCTCTCTCTTTCTCTCTCTCTCATATTAAAAGTATCAATACATATAACAGTCATGTAACTATTTACAATGTATCAGAAATTGACATACTGTCACAAAGATCAGATTACACGACAATAAACCGCACCTTGACATCGATTTATGTCAAATATACTGTCTTAATTCAATTCCTGCGCGTGTCTTTATCAAACTGTTTGATACCTCGGTTGAGAATCAATTTCATTTCTACATAAAATTTTCTCCTTTAATCACAAATGAAAAAGAAATATATTACACAATTTTTACCACAGAAGTGTTCAAGAATCTGCAGGGAGAATGTGGGCGATTATCATTACTCAGTAAATCTGTGATTTCGTTGAGTTCGGATGAAGATAAGCTTACTTAGGCATGCAGCAAATCACTATAATGATTCGTGTGATGACATATTCAACACAACAAATTATTTCCCTCGATGTCAGCAAATACCATCTGTTCACTGTTTGTTTCTTTTGAAAGGAGAGTCCAAATTTTAATTTCCAATCATCTCCTCCCTAATAACACAAAATGAAGCATGATGTAGCCATGATAACGAAACCATTTAAACAAATTAGAAATGATTTGCGCCGCGATGTCTTACACGTACATTGTAGAATATTATGTAACATGGTTCAGAGCGTTAGCTTACACATTCAGAATGTGGTAAACCGTAATAGGAAATTTATATGCGATGCATTTATTTTAGTATTACAAAGGTGTTGTATATTCTGTGTGATTTTACAGTGATTCTGTTATTGTTGAACTGTTGCTACTATGTCAGAGAGAGAGAGAGAGAGAGAGAGAGAGAGAGAGAGAGAGAGAGAGAGAGAGAGAGAGAGAGAGAGAGAGAGAGAGAGAGAGTACAGACATGATTACAGATAAAATGGATACGCGAATAGAGAAAATAGATTTGTTTCCAGTACTTTAAACAGAATAAATAAAAAAAAAAGTGCAACAATGATGTTGTGATTATGATATCTTGGACATTGTGAAAATATGTGTATCTTTGAATGAAATTGATGCATCGCAGAACATAGCTTAGTTATGTCTTATGATACTACATAAAACCTGACATTTTATAACCTGATATTTTGCTATATAACCATGATAATAAACACAGCCAAGTGTTAATAAAATATATCACGGTTATCGTTACCTAAGAGTGTTACTTAAGTGATATTTATCAAACAAACACTATCACCCCTTTTTCTTGTGTTTATATGTAAATGCTAATGTGAGCTCATTTCTCTTCAGCTATTTATCAAAAGGAACTCATATGACTGTGAGGGATGATATTTAAGGAAGACATGTCTATACTACTTAAAGTATGTAATATTATGCTACTCTAAGCCATTGTTTTTTTGTTTTTGTTTTTTTTTGTGGCAGGACATGGATACCTAAAATTCATTCCAAGTGATTAACATATCTTGATGTGTGCAATTAACAGTGCAATTGGTTAACTACAGGATAATGATTTCAGGTTAAAATCCATGGAGAAAATACTAGATTATTATATTTTAAAGAAGTGGATATTAAGGTATCCAATTGTACATTTATATCCAAATATAATGCCTGGTAAGATGGACCTTAGGACCAAATATCAAAGAGGAAACAAATATTGTCCATCAATGTTGTTAATTTCTTGCCAAATCACTAATCCGTGAGTTAATCTTGATGATAAATGTTAAGTTTATTATAATTGTTTGATGATTTCTGTACAATATTCGTAGAAATATATTTTTTGAATACTTTAATCTACGATATTTCGTTGAAATTTACTTTTTTCGGATTTAACCAAGATTGCGACGGAAATATCCAAGTTTACATATTTATGAAATGAATACGTAAGGCAGAATAAAATAAGACGGGTTATGATACAGATAATTTAAGAAAATGTATCAACTTATTCCCATGATCATACACGATATCCATTGTTTGGATTAATGATCTGGAATCAAACAGGAATCGAACCCCGATTAATGAACTGTAAGGATTAACTGTACTCCCGAATTTGCTCATATAAATTCCTAAAATACAACATTATTTGTGCCTTTGTGTTAAAACGTTGAATATAAGCCTTAATGATAAAATATAGCACTTTGTCTTCAAGATGCTTTTTTTTTACATTTCAAAGTTTGTTGGTCTTTTTATGCCGTTCGTATGGTTATTTGAGAAAACCACAAAGAAAACTGAACGTGAGGTATTTTGAAGTTCATATGAAATAAAAGCTGCGCGCCCCGCGCCCGTAGTGTTCGTGTTCAATGAACTAGATGGAAAAAAAACATTTGCAATGTTTACAACATGGACGCAGACAATTTGGATACACAAAGTTGTCTAGAGGGGACGAGTCTTGCGATCTGGATCTGAATGGCCATTAAATGAAAAATTAATTTTGTCATTTTTACGTATAATTACACAACACATACATGAATATTTGTAGTATTTTGCATAATAACGGGGGGGGGGGTCGGATGAGAATACAGATTCTCCTCAGATGAACTGTTTAAGTTGGTTGCCTTTGGTATTATTTCCATTTTTAAGGTAATAGATAATGCAGGGGAAAATAATTTCGTCATTTTAACTTTTGAGATTAATTCACGTTTTTTTACACACATACATTGTAATTATTCAGCAAAAAAGTGTATGTGACGTAAACATGTTTTTTGGTTTTTTTTTCAAATATGGGTTACGTCCCCTGTGAAGAACGACTTGGACAAACGACATCTTTAAAGTAGACGCCAGTGATGCATTCCAGCTACCTATGTGATTCTACATTGCAATGAGGCTGATGGTTGTGTGTTGAATAAAAATATTTTGTAGTATTGCTATTGATTTTTTTCCAGTTGTCCAAGGAGAGACATACAAATGGTGTTCCCTCATTTACACCATGTTAATTCTAGACATACTACAGGTTACTTTCCGAGGCCGAACATGTGGAAGTGATTGTTGGAATTTTTATCCAGCTGACGTTTTGTTCATTCTTTAAATTGACATCAATTTAACATATCCTGCAGTAATGTATATCAAATGTTTATCTCTACATGTATTTCAATATATTACAAAAGTACAAAATGTTACCACACAAACAACCCATCTCAAATAAGTTACTGGATATTTCATTTCAATCATGCAGTTTCCACATTACGTTATTTAACAAAGACCAGTCTTTAGATACCGTATCACATTATTTTGCAACCAATAAATTATGTCCTTGCAAAGATATATTGATAATGTTTAAAAACTAGAAGTAAAGATGCTGAAATATTAATCTTACGGAGGAACTTTAGATAACATAAAATAATGAGAAAAATGAGAAAATCCAGAGGTGGGATCAGGTGTAATGGAGGACTTTATCTCATATTCCCATATGTGTGAAAGATCGAACAAATGATTCAACGTTTCTGAATGTAAAATATGATTATGGCATACTATATCATCGCCCGAAATCGAAAACATCATTTTAATATGAATGATATAGATATACAGATTAAATGTTAGTTTGTCCTTACAGAATATTACGATACCTTGAAATTCAATCTATATAATGATATAGGTATATTAAACTCTGTATGTCTGTCCAGATTTACTTTATTTTTGTTTTATTGATGGCATTATTAATGATCTCTGTTCTTGTTGATGAACGTGGTCGAATGGTTAGAACATCATATCATGAAGTCTCTCACTTCCTGTCAGCACAGGATTGAGTACCGCTGGAACCTATGCTGATTTTTGTGAGAAAGTTTGCCAGTTTACTTGCGGAAGGCCTGTGGTCTCTTCCCGAATACATTGTAACCGGGTTCTCTCCTCCACTATTAAAAACTGACCGCTGCCATCATATAACTGATTATTGATGAATGTGGCGTAAAACACCATTCAAAATTCACATTCTTGTTGATGAAATTTATTTATATTTTTTTCTTGTTGCAATTGCTTTCCTTTTGTACTAATAACGTTATATCAGTAGTACACAAGTACACAATCGTAAACTTAAAACCTACAAATTTGATGTCCAGTCCTTATAGTGTTATAGTGATACCCCAGAACTCCCAGTAATTTTGTATGTTGTCTTGTTTTTGTAATTTGACAAGATTCTGTTGAACACATATCTTCCCAGTGGTATATCAAAGCACATCATTAATATCTTATTATTTTACCAATGCAGAGTTACAAAACTGATGTAGGTGTGTGTCACGATGCGTGGGACAAGATAAAAGATTTAAAATCTATTTTATGCAAGAAAAAGGACAATTACAAACTTGTGGAGGTTTGAAAACAAAGAGTTTTAATAATGAAAATTCCCAATGGATTTGCGTTACCAGTCCTATCACTTTTGTCAGCAATATACATTTTATCTTCCGTTATGAACAAGGGCATATTCAAAAACAAAATGCGCGGAAATACCACTTAAGTCTAGTTCGCGGATATACCGCTAATGTATGCCTTTATTTACATTAAAAATACAATTGTATATTCGTTTCCATATTTCCGTCTATAAACACATACGACAAAGAGGCAGCATATGGCATTACGTAACCGTTTTCTATGAAAGCTTTACAAAAAGTAAGAAGGTATTTTGTTTTTTTTACATTCATAAACGAACGTTAAAGAGTTTTATTAGCAAGGTAAATAAAGGAAATTATGACAGATGCACGAATTTAAAAAGTCATCATTACTCAGAATTTATATGGAAATTTCAGTACGTTCATTTTATAATTCTTCTTCACCTGTTTCTGAGATTAATATATTTCTAAAACATTTCAACACTTCTTAACCAAGACAAATTTCAACAGATTGGCTTTTACCGATATTGCAAAAATCGTTAATAAAATTGGTTTTCATAGAAAAGACAAAATTTATTTCAGATAGGTCTCTCTACACAAAAATCAATAATTTAAATAACATAAATGCACTGTTACAATAGCAGCAGCATAAGTATGGAATAAATGAGTATAATATCAATACGTGTCGAGTACGTAAGTGTCAAAGTATGATACTGATACAATGTCGAGTAAGTCAGTATTTAAGTATTTTACTGCTACAACATGTGTCGAGTAACTAAGTATTTAAGTATAATAACGATACAATGTGTCTAGTAAGTATCTAAGTATAATATTGACACAATTAGTCGAGTAAGTATTTAAGTGTAATACTGATACAACAAATGTCGAGTGAATATGTATTTAAGTATAATAATGATATAATGTGTATGGTAAGTATCGACGTATAATACTGATGCAGTTAGTCGAGTAAGTATTTAAGTGTAATACTGATACAAAATGTGTCGAGTAAGTAAGTATTTAAGTATAATACTGATACAATGTGTCGAGTAAGTCAGTATTTAAGTATGATAATGCTACAACATGTGTCGAGTAAGTAAGTATATAAGTATAATACTGCTGCTATGCGTGGAGAAAGTAAGTATTCAAGTATGATACTGAGACAACGTGTCGAGTAACTATATACATGTATCTAAGTATAATAATGCTACAATGTGTCAAGAAAGAAAGTGTTTAAGTATAATACTGAAACAATGTGTCGAGTAATTACATACATGTATTGAAGTATAATACGGCTACAACATATGTCAAGTAAGTAAGTATCTAAGTATAATACTAATATGTGTCGAATGAGTACATATCTAAGTATAATATTGCTACAATATATGTCTAGAAAGCAAGTATTTAAGTATAATATTGCTACAAAATGTGTCGAGTAAGTATTTAAGTGTAATAATACTGTTATAATATGTGTGGAAAAAGTAAGCAATCAAATGTAACAATGATACAATATATCGTCTAAGTAGGTTTATAACCATAATACTGATACAATATTTGTCAAATAAGTCAGTATTCGATTTGATTTGATTTGATTTTGATTTTTTTTGTTTTACGCCATACTCAACAATCTTTCAGTCATATTATGGAGTCCAGTTTTTATTGGTGGAGGAGAAACCCCGGTTACCCGGGTAAAGGCCACCGACCTTCCACAAGAGTCAGTATTCGACTAAACACGTATCTAAGTATGATACTGCTACACTTTGTGTGTGTCGAGTAAATATATACTTCCTGTCTAAACATGATTAGAACGACATGAAAACTAAAAGAAACATTTAGTAAATCACTAATCAATATCTTATTGATATAATTAATTTTACATAGAACTGTTTAATGAATCATAGAAATTCCGTTCCAATTACAACAGCGCATTGAAAGAGCTTCTGTCAATTACATTTTCAGTATTTCAAATTATGAATACCATTTACCGAAGCGTGAATACACACAATGGAGTGATTTTATTTTGTTTTTCCCAACCGTGGATAAAGATCGTCGTTTTTCTACAAATACAAATAAGACATTACTGTACATGGTTCACAATTAATATTTTATACATAACAATTAACTATGTCTACGGTTATTGATCAGCCTACTATTGTGGTCACTTGGCAGAATCCAGCAACTCATAAACTAGCTAACATAGTGATGAACCTAAGCTTTCGACAGCAATATCTCCTATCATACACTTGGTATCGGTCAATTACTTCATCTGCAGATCCCAAACATATGGTTCCAAGCAATATAGACGAAAATATAGTAAAAACTAAACCTAAAGGAATTCATTAGATAATAATCATTGTATGTGGGGAAGTATGGTAATTTAAAGATCGGGGTCAAATTGTTGTGTCTATATGCAAAGTTACTGTTTACGATACTTTAACATGCAATGGACTTCATATCTACCATGCGCACTAATGTAACTTGAAAAATAACCGTATACCAAACTTTGATCATCATCATCATCATCATCATCATCATCATCATCATCATCATCATCATCATCATCTTTTTCTTCTTCTTCTTCGCAATAATAATCATCGTCGTCTTCGTCGTCGTTATCATCATCACAAAACCTATTGTAATTCTGTGGACGACTCGATATGGTTACTTGCTACTGTCCCGGAAACCCAAAGTAATTTTATAATCTCCAATAACGAGGTAAAAGTATTTAAAACATAATGACCTAATTCCAACATTTTCATAAAATAAATTGCATTGGTTGTGTTTATGTTTCTGTACTGTTTTAGTGGTTAGAAGGATGCAGATAACAAAACAAGGCGATTGACTGATTTGGTACATCAGTAAACGTGTAACATATATGATGTTCCATCAGTCACTGATAGCACAGAGACGGGTTTGTTTTGCTGTTTGAAAATACAAAACTTTGATATAGATTCTGAAATATAAAACTCTTGATTATAAAATGTAGTTCAATGTATATAGATCACAAGACAAAACTTCTAGATAACAGGTTGTTTTGAAATAGTAAACAAATGAATTATAAACAAGCAAAAATGAACATATAAATCACCTGTTCTAAACAACAAAAAATGTTTTAAATTTACCTATTGTATGCGTAAGCTCCAAGTTATTTTTCTTTTTGGGTATATTGATCATTTACATTCGATAACGGAAGTAAAATGGTACAAAATCACAGAAACAAAAGAAAATGGGAAATATAGAGTTGTTTAAAGTTTAATCTGGTGTATTAATAGTTCAAGGAAGAAGTCGAAAGTATGTGATATATAGTATATATAGTTGTCCCCGCAAATTGTAATATCATCTATACTGCCTGAGTGTTTAACTCCGTCAACCCGGTTTTTAACTTCCCATAATGAGTGCTTTCTATATTAGATATATGTTACTTTTATAGCCTCCGTGACATATTATGTTGTTATTAAGAGTTAAATTGCGATATGATCATGAGATATCGGTTTGGTAGGATTATATGTTACTGAAATAAATTGTACCTTAGACCTTCTCACATGCCTTATCAATTTAGAGGTATGGAATCTCTTTGAATAAAAAAGGAAATGGGTTTTGTCCAAGCGTAATATATATTTAACATACAGGTATTTAAATAGTCCTTTAATTTACTATCACAAATGACAAACTAAGACCTGATAATAAATCAATCTGTTTTATCATGAATAGTTGATAGGGAAACCTGGATCTCCACACTTATACAAACATTTTCTTTCACGCACACAAACACAGTATAAATAAACTACTATACAGAAGACAACACAGATATAAATGTGTTACTTAGAATTACCAAACTAACTGATACTGTCGGCAATAACACTAACAACTGCACTAGCGTGTCTGATTTTATCGACAGTATTTGTAATATGCAGTACTATGATGTAGCTTTCTTTAGCATACGATAATACATATATAGTAAACAGGGGATGCTTACTCCCCCCCTTGGCACCTGATCCCACCTCTTGATTTCCAGTGGTCCGTGTTAGTTCATTTTTTACCAGATTTGTACGTATATCCTGGACATCCAACAGATTTATACGGTGGTATCTGATATTTTTTATATGAATCCCTCCATTATTCTTTCATAATTCAAAGTGAGGTTCTGATATGACAAACAGGATGTACCGAATACAAGTCATAACTAAAAGACTTCTTTAAAACATAAAGTAGCCGTTCCTTCGCCATATACTCGAAATACGGTGTGAAATTCGTAGCTTTTTCGATGAGACTTAAAGGAACACAAGCTGTTAAAATGAAGTTTTGTTTGTATTAAATCTTTCAAATATTCGACTTTTTATACTCATACATTGTTCTTAATGCCTCCCGGGTTCCCAAAACTTTCAATGTCGTAATTTGTAAAAAGAAATGTGAATAAAGGGTGTGCAAACTCGGCACGAAATACATAAAAACGTATTCTACACGACAGCATAATGGTATTGAAGAAACATTGATATGCTAATTATAAAATATTTTGATAAAATATTGCAATAAATAATGAAATGAAAATCAAGGAAAGTGAATCATTACACACTTTTCATAGAACGCAACAGAGAGGAAGCGGTATATAACAATAAAACTTCAGCTACAAATGCAACTTCGGTCATAACGGAATTGGGATAATGATTTTCAGTTAATTTAAAAAACAGAATTAAAAAACCACAAGTGCTCGTTTTCGGTGACGATTCGTTAGAGTTACACGCACGACATTTGACAATTCTAGAACAATTGTAAGAAACCATAGATATCGCTGAACATCTGTCTATTAAGTGTCATTTTTATCCTTTTTCTAAATCATATTTCAAAACTATTTTCAATGGCATATCCTCTTTGTAACGGCGTAATAAATGGCTCAGAATAAATATCAAATATAACGCTACAATTAATTTTCTGTATCTCCGTAATCAGTATCAGTTGATGAACTTCATAGAAAAATTTATGAGAGCCATCTAAACACCATATGTTATTGGTTGATCATATTTCGTCTCCTCAATTACGACGCGTGTTGTGTTCCACTTGTGTACACTTTGACGGAACCAGATCTGTTTTAAGCACTTAGGTTAATTTGATGAAGACAACACTTTTAATTGAATAATACATTAATTGTTTATGCTTTCTTGACATGCATAATTTTAATACAAATTCCTCCTTATATACATACATTAAATCAAATATTAATTTATCGGCGACTGGAAATTTCTTTTTTCACACTTCAATGACAAAGCTTAATCTTTTTGGAGTCTTAAGATGATGTTGTTGAGTTGAAATAAAAAATTATCTATCTTTTTTTCAAAATATAAACTACCTTTGTAAGAATTACTCGTAGTTATATATCGTTCATCTTCATGAAATAGTTTTGGGTTTTTATATTTTCAGCATCTGGTGGCGTATTATATATTTAATTATATATTCAAACAGTAGTACTCTATAAATTATATAATATTTGTGTGCTACCACACAGCATTCACCAATGAATTTCAGGTATGAAGAAAATTCTTACATCATATAAGACCTATGGTAAAGATACGAATGCGCATATATCTTGGGATAGATTATCGCTTGGATATTTCCAAATTACTTTTGTAAATACATCAGCATCAACAATTTATTCAAAGAATTAAAAAAAATCAATTCAACTAAAAACAATGTAACAAACACCACACGCGCGAATGATTGATTCGTAGATGTATTAACACAGAACATGTGTAACTTGCGTTGTTTATTTGTACATATCGCAGATTATAAGTATTATTTTAGCTTCATAAATACAGGTGTGTTTGGAAAAATACACAAATAATATTCTATTAGTCGTGATGACAACTTATAACTTATTTATCAGATTGTCTAATTGTATTTTGAATTTATTTTGCCAAGGGTTAAAAAGATCTCATTATAATGTTGTTTATAACCAGAGAAAACATCAGTTATGTACATTAGAAATTCGAAAATAGAAATATCTTAAAATAGTACTGCTCAATAGAAGGGTTCTTTTATAAATTTATCTTCTGTTTGTGAAAGTAAACTACACCAGTGTGACTCTTTATGCATAACCTGTCGGAATATCACAATTGAAACCTAATCTAAAGGAATGTACGAATATTTATGAGCGTATAGCTGTACGTTGAAACAGTGCAGATACGTTTTCTTTGCATTCATTGAAAAGTTGCCAAACAAATACTTGTATAATATATCTAGATAATCGAAGTTTCAGTAAATCTGTATTTAAACAAGATTTCCCGCATGATTTGATAATCAGAGAATAAAATGCAGGTTGCTGTCCAATAAAGTTACTGGATAACCGAAAAAATGTTTGTATTTGTCAAAATGTGCAGCATTTTATTTTACGTTGTATAATCCGTTTGGATATCATGGGAGATGATCATACATACAATATCGTACAGACATCAGCGTCCTCAACTGATTAAAATATTAACTATCAATATATATTGATCATCTAATATTAAGATATAGTTAAAGAGCAATGTCTTTTGAATGAGAATCTTTATGAGTCTCCATCTAATACAGAAAACTGTGCTTCCGTTGGTATGAAGCCATACATTTGTATTGATTTTGATGTAACAATGAAGTCCAACGCGACTCTATTGAAATGTGTCGTCAAAGTTTGACAGATTTAATGCCTGCATGTAGGGTTTACTTTGAAACAGCTCGCCACACACACACACACACACACACACACACACACACACACACACACACACACACACACACACACACACACACACACACACACACACACACACACACACACACACACACACTGAATGAATATATATATATATAGTCGCAAACGTTGATTTGCGATATATACTGCCGTCAAAGCATCAATAGTTCTTTTTCGCTATGTTGACCTTGACAAGGGATATCGGTCCAAGCGATAATATTACTTCTTTTCTTGTGGAGGTAAACTGTTCCCGGGTACATTGTAGTTGGCTCTTTTCCACCAATACAAACTGGCGTCCACCATATAACGGAATAATTGTTGAGTGTGGCGTAAGATACTATTCAAAATTACTTCTTTTCCCGAACACTAAGCGACGTAGCAGTCACTACCTTTATAAAAAAAAAGCCCGGGATCTTCCACTGGAGAAGGCGAATGCTCTAATCGGATCCGCCACCTTCATGAAGATACTGGTCATGATCAATGTGTATTTAAATACCACATGTCTGATATTCCCCTACACAATCAATAACAAGACACTAACATATAACATGCAGTTGTTGACGTTTATTAAGGGGATATCGTATGATGACTATCGACCAAAGTCAAATGATATTCCAAGCTACCACTTGTCGAGTTAAATATCATGTACCACAGAGATATTGGACTCTGCGCCCACGGATACCAGTATTCCGTTTTATCATCAATTCTTTAACTGTGATATGCTTATTTACAATATTCTGTTTTTCCCTTAATTTCAGGTAATTGTGAACGGAATTACGTCACAATTATTTTAGTGCGTAAATAGAGAGAATTGGATTATATTCATGTTTATTTTGATACTCCTGAGAGATGTTATTTTAAGTTTAAACACTCCACTTTGTAAATGCCGCAACCTATAACATTGTTAACTGTCCAACCTCATCGGATTTATTTCAAATAAACATAATTCGATCGAATCGATTTTCATCCTGATCTGAAATCTGATCATCATCATAAAAACTTTTAACCTTGAAAAACTTGAAACTTCACACAAATATCCCTACAAGCTTTCAACACTAACATATACATGTATATGCAAATTATGCATTTTTTTTAGCCATTTTAAATTGAAACTGAGCTGTGTTCCCATAACTTCGCAACTTACACATATATTTTTTCAACATATTCCCCGCCTATTTTTAACTCAAACATAAAAATTATACACGTATATGAAAATTTTGTATTTTAGCTAAATGCATTTTAAGTTGAAATATGCAAATGGAGCATTTTTTAACTAATGACCTTGAAACAACACAAATGTTTTCAGCATATATCCTACAAATCGTCTACATGAAAATTCTACAGTTTTGGAGTCATTTCGATTTGATTCAAAATGAAATGTAACCTTAACCTTTGATTCAGCTTAAACGTCACGCAAATATTCTTCTCCATATTTCTTACGTATCTCTTGGTATATGTTTATACTTAAATCTTATTTTTAGAGATATTTAGATTTATACTTTTTAAATGTCTTTATTACCTGTACCCTTTCTCATACATATATCTATACTAAAAATTCTTAGTTCTGGGATATCTTGATATTTATTGATTTTGCGCATACGAAATTGACCATTTTCAGCATGTAGCGAACTTTACTTCAGGGGAAGTCGGATGTCGATGATGATGATGATGATGATGATTATGATGATGATGATGATGTCAATTTACGTTGTCCACATATAGGACGTTGACCGAATATCAACTATGTAACTAAATATATTACATGATTCCATGCATCATTTGCTGTTTTATTGCACTTCACTCAGAAATCGATCACTTATCAATTGACTAGATACACATTGTCAACGCTTAAGGGATTTACAAATCCATTATCTGTATTAAAGCAGACAGGACTACTATCATATGAATTTTCCTACATGCAAAATGTTATCAGTATTTCGAAATCTCGTGAGGAGATAAAAGTTACATAACAAAAGAGCAATTTAATGTGCTATATTCTTTCAATTTTCTGTGTTTCGTGAATAGTACTTAAGGTATTCAATACTTCTATTAAATTTTGCACTAAATGAATTTCTGAATGTAAAATACAGGTTTAAAGACATATATTATTAGCATCTGTAAATCATATTGGCGTATATTAACATTTGAGTCATTTTGCTATTCATTTGAAGTGCATTAATAAATGTGTTTTTGTTTTTGCAACAGGAATGTATGCAAGCTATTTGTAATATCGCAAAACATGGTAAGTATTTGAATACTTATACAGACGTAAGGTCAATTGAGTAAGTTGTCATACGCATGTTTCAAATTTGTTAACTTAATGCCCCCTTCTCTTACCGGAATCTCCAATACACAGCTACACAGTGCATTGAATGTAATCAAGTACTGACTAGATAATTAATACGGAGAACCAGTAACTCCACTAGAAATGAATTAAGTAAATGTCTCATTTTCTACCATTGTAAATAGTGTCAGACAAGCACAACAGGGTTTGCTTAGCCAAAAATCAATACATATCTTACGAAGGCGTTAACTGATCTCTGCTCAGTGCATAAAGGAACAAATATACGTTAGAAAATAATGAATGACTGATTTATACGGGTACCTATAATTTATCTCAGATAACTCCCATCTCAGGTAACTTTCATTCAAGTCCCAAGATCAACTACAACTTACTAGATTTATGTTTTGCTGCATTTTTTTTTATTGCAAATGACATAGTCTACCATAAAATAAACTGCAACTCCTAAACCTCCATGTATCTAATTTCACGCTATTTTTGTTATTTATGTATCTTTAGACAAAAGATAATTGCCTCATATTTAAATCACGACTGATTTAGCATAGCGGAATAATATATTTAAATCAAATCAGCGGAATGCAAAGATATTTAAAATGTTCAATCTAAAAATAACACATAATACCAAAGGTATCATAAAGAAGGTTTTCTTTTTACATACTTACAAAACATTATAAATTATATCTTGGTATATTGACAGAAAGTAAGAGTGAATTCGGTACAAAGTGACGCATTCTAAATATAAATATAACGCATGAAATTATGTAATTAATTTATCGTTTAGTCAGATTGGCGAAATGTAAATATTTTGAAGTGCAATAAAAGCACTTACTGAATCTTGATTAATCACAATTAGTAAATTACAAACAATACACATTTTATTTTTGTTGAGTACACCGTGTTCAAATTATCTGTACTAAAATATACAATGCGGTTTTGTACGTGCCCATATACGCGTCCTGTGGTGCTGATAAATGTGTCCATTGTAAATTTTGTCAGTAGTTCTAACTTGTTATTTTAGCTACGCTTATTGCACTTGATTTTCACACTGTATATTTATACAACGCAAGAAAAGATGTATCTATCTATCACATCAAATATACAATAAAATTCTATTAAACGGCAAGCTATGTAAACAACAAAGCATAAATAATTTACTTGTGTATATGACGTGACGCGTAATGGATTTATAAATTGTTCTACTTTATCGACTGCAAACAGACTATTATCATACTGTGACCTAACAGGTATCTTTGACGTCAGCAGCTAACGTCAACACGTCAGTATAATTAGTCTGTAGTTGTGGTACTTCATTTATGGTTGGAAACGTTTCTCGTGCGATTTAAAAAGAAATTACATGACAAATTTAAAGGGACATTAGTTATGTATTCCAAAACACTTAATGTCGTATTTTGCAACTTAGATTGATATATAAATAATAAATAAGAGATATTCACGGACATAAAAATTCTTATATCCCTATCGGTCTGGTCCAGTGTTGTATTCATATACAAATGGTGAGGCCGAATTAATCGTTTGCAAACGAATAAAATTACCAACCTGGGTTTCTCAAGCAACTTTCACAAATGCATGTATATAGGAATTTAAGATTTTTATACCAGTGTTTATCTCTGTTTTCTACACCAATCTAAGTAGTGAAAATGAAAAAAAAAATGTTTTGGAAACAGCCCCTTTAAGATAATAAATAACGCTGATATACGACGGATGTCCAAGGATAGCAAGAGGTAACTTAGAGTCACTCTGATAGAGTACTTCAACATGTCACTTTATAATGACATTTTAAAACAAACATAACTAATCAGGTCAGTATGGAAAGTGGGGTACCTCTATAATTTGATTTAGAATAATTGACCCTATATTTTATACTTATCATTTGTCCGGAATATAAAAAACCAATGAAAAAAAACCAAGTAAATTGACACTATACGTTAGCGATTTAGCCAAACTTTTAATTTCGACTGAACACCAATTATCAACAGTTTAACAAGTGTTTACAATCGATTACGTTGTTTTTATTTAAAATGTCTCAAAGTGAAGTGTTGCGCTAGTTTAGATTGTCGTTTGAAAAGTAATTATACCACTTGTATTGCAGTTGTTTTCAAGCAAACAGAAAACGAAAACACTTGATACAATCGACATAAGAAACTGGTGCAATTAATATCACAGAAGGAACAGCTGATCTAAAGATCGGAACTGACACTGCAAGTGGTTTATGGAAGTCGTATCTTTCGGAGTTCCATCTACATGATGTATTACTAAGGCTATCTGCACAGCGGAATTTGTGTTTTACTTTAATCAAATCAATATGCTCAAGTTACACTCCACAACAATGGTAGATACGATAAATAAAGAAATAATTTGTTTACACTAAACCCAGTTGTGATGTTCTTGATAACACCGAGTTTGTTGAAATATTGTGATGTGTTCTTCCAGAAGAGATACATGTATGTATTAAACGAAAACATTTGAGGTTTTCTCTTGATGCGTGGAGAAATAAATCAGGAGACACCTTTCTTACTGAGAGAACTAATCAATCTGCTTTCAATTCTTCGTTGTATCTAATAATATAACTGTCTATCTATTTACCTACTGGCCTACCGACACATCTACATACTCAACCGCAAATACAAACATGTACATAGTATTACATACAGACTGACATACACACAGACATGTAGACAGACTGACAGACTGATAGACAGAAAGGCAGACAGACAAATAGTTTACTGCAAAAACATGTCTATATACCCTCCTACCTAAATAAATATAAAACACCCCTTCCCATCTTTTATCTAAAATAATTCTCTTTCTCAGAAATGCATCCGTCAGAAAGAAAAAGTCAACATGATGAGGTAACGGAAGCTACAGATGCATCGCCCCATAAGTTTTCTAAATAATAGCGAATAATATGTTGTATTGCTATCGAAACGGTGATCAATGACTTACACATTAAAGGCCAATGTAATATAATTACACCGTCAATCAATCAGACTGCAAGAAATTCAAGCGTTAAGCTTTAGAAAATTATATCTTCATCGTACCCATCTAAATGAGACGACGAATTTTATGAGAGACATTAAAAGTGAAATGAATATAATTAACAAATTCTTCCTCAACACAGTGCGAGCGATAAAATAATGTCAATGAATGCTATGATTCTTTTTTTTATTAGGGTGAAGTAAGTGACAAAGGAGCGTGAGAGGCTATTCCGAAAGTAATACGATTTGGCCCAAAACATTTCCTTCAACGTCGAGGTCAGAGTAATACCAATTAAAATCATGGCTAAACATTAGTTTCTGTAATTTCACAAATAACATAAGTAGAAAAAGGATGAAACGAACATAATTTACTTTACACGAGACGGAATGTGTAATTATTGTTTATATTAGTCATACACTGAGTAAAAAGGAAATGGTATTTACGCTTTTAAATGTAATGCATCCAGATTGAAAATGTTTAAACGATAATGAAAAGGTAACCTGATCATGGTTCCAAATACATGTATATCCACATCATCGCTGATAAGCTCCAGTTAAATGGCGTTCTTGACGTTATATTGCTATAACGTATACGTGTTATGAGCGAGCTTTCAATTCATGGGCAGTAACTCGTATAAGAAATGATCCTTTATTATTATAACAGTAGTAGCCCTTGTTATATGAAAGATTACGTGAAGTTAAATTAAAATATGATTTTGACCTCAGTAGATGACAGTCTGTGTAAAAGGACCTTTAATTTCGGGTGTCATAAGATTGCCAGGTCATAGTATTAAATCTTATTTTATATTTTTGGTACTTTTTAAAATTTTGTCTGTTTAAATGTAGTTTTACGTCACACAATAGTTTTTCAATTATATATATGTATTGACGGTGGTCAGTTTTTAATGGTGGTGGAGAAAACACGGTTTAAATGTACCTGAGGAGAGAAAACCGGTATTCCGTCGGTAAATTGGCAAACTGTGGTTCGAACCCACGGTGATTAGAAGTGAGTCACTTCATGGTTTAAAGCGCCATGTTCTAACTACTCGGAAACGGAGATTCCCTGGAAATCACTTGATGTTGAACATACCTGCATAATCAATCAGAAGGATTACAACATTAATTCGGTATCTATGTAATCTATGTATATAACTCATAAAGCGTCTTAGACACCATGACCTATTTCATCCCCGTGCGTCTAAACTGGTCAAAATGCATGAATGATACTTTTTCAGCTGACAGAAATATCTATCGATAAAAAGTAATGAAAATTTTCTGAAACTCTGTGAAAGAGTAGACCAACATTTTACATACATTATGGTAACAATAACATAAAGCAGTGCATGAATGAGATATGTTTGTCATTTTATGAAATGTACATGAATTTAATAGTTATAATGATAGCCTAGGCAGCTTTGATTTAAACATAATATCCAGTATAAACGCAATAATTATCTATATTTCTGATTTTAGTTTGCTGTAGACTGCTAATGCATCAGTTAATGCATCATTACAATAGCGGTTCAAATTATAAACTGACTACCTCGTGTCAGAAAATAAACTCAGTACAATTGTTCGCTTAGAATTAAAAATAACGTTTAGCTTATTGGTAAAGAAAATTATTTTCATGTTTGTGAAAAGAACTTTTGATCGTTTGCAATGTGACGCGATTCTAAATTGATAGTGTCATAGGTGGCATTAAAGGGTATTAGCTGTGTTTACCTACAGGTTACTCCACAATTTCTACTTCTTGTACTTGATGTACAATACCAAATAAGAGCTATACACAGGCATAAAATATCTTATATTCCTGTAAATTTTGTGAAAATATGGTCAGTTTCAGTGTGATTTTCACATACGAATAGTAAGGTTGATCAATTAATAAATTGCAAATTGAAAAAGTGCCAAACTGGGTTTCCCAGGCTATTTCTACAAAATATACAGGAATTTAAGAATTATTATTTCCGTGTAGATCTCTTTTTTTGTTATTGTATATCAATGTAAGTAATCAAAAAGGAAGACAAATTTTTTGGAAAGAAAACAGCTAATGCCCCTTTAATTTGAACACATGTATAGTCAGACTTGCAGTAAAAACCCCATCTGTTTAAAGGGGCCGCGCCTTGACCATCCAAGTTTAATTTTCTGTAAGAAATGTATCCTCTTTTGATGGACAGCGGGCTGCATTGAATAGTTCTGACTGGATCTTAAAGTGGAGCCTTTTTGTAGGTTTAAATGTATATAAGTGTGTCCAATTTCCTAAGTATTAAGTTGTGCCGATTTTTTTCGAAAGGCACTTTGGTGTAAAATGGGAACTCCATCCCTGGTCTCAATAAAAGTGACTGTCTGGGTTAATGACAACAACATTTAACACACAATAATTGTACATTTGCTTTTCATGGAAATATAATTGTCTTATAATTACTTCCAATGCATTTAAATACAGATATGAAGACGTTTTACATGACATCATTATCAGAAGGTCTCTATCTTTCCTGTAATAAATAGATGATACCAATAAACCCCTTGGGTATAACGTTTGTCTAACATATACCAGTCTTTAGTTTATCTATTGACCAAGAATACTCATAATACTATTCATAGAGTTTGATGTGCAGTAATTGAGATAAATGCAGTCCGGTCTTCGTGTCAGCTCAACAAGATAATAGAGTTTGTTTTATTATTATCAAAATGAGTTTGGAACAATTGAAATTTTACGGTTTTCAGATAATTGTCTGTTTATAATGTACGTGTTTTGTGGTTTCTATTACATACAGGTACGTATTGAGACATGCTGTTTCATACTAGTAAGCTTGCGCATGTATTATTTTATACACAATGTATTTTATGACATATAACATGAACAAACTGCATGAGCTCTTAGAATTTAATTACTTGACTTTGTAAGTATTTTAGGAAATGTATGCAATTTCTGTATAAAGTATCAGTTGTTTATTATTGTATGTGAATAAATACTCGTCAAGAAACAATCAGTTACTATAACGACGTCTATGTTTTAGCGGGTATCTGTATCATTTTGTCACTCAAAGTCACAGGACGCAGTAAAGGGTCCATTTGTTTGTCCAGTTGTTTAATTACCTAACATTTGTTTTCATCGAAGTTCAGCCAAATTTAAGGTAATGCTTTCTATTTTTGATTTGCACTTGTTCACAATCATAGGAAGTATTTATATGTGTTTTCAATAAAAGACTTGTGTTCATCATTTTACAAAGTCTATATATGGATATATCCACAAGATATTTATTTACCAATCATCTCTCTTTACAAATTTCGATTAACTAGAGTATACAATGTGTATTAAAGTTGCTATTGTTGCTGTATTTCGGTAAATAAGATCTATAGCCAAATCCTTATAATCTTGTCAACGCTTTCTCGACCTGGACGAATTCAAATTTTAGGTAATGCAGCATAACGACATTAGAATTACACTGACGAGAGTAATCGTTCCTAGTGCAGAATAATACACAATTCACGTGAAGCTGGTCTTAACCGAAAAGCTGTATACTCCAGTAACGGAATGCAATGTAGTGTGCAGCGGAGCCTGTATCAAGCGGGATAACTCTGATGGCATTAGCAGAGATGTGTAACAACTGATATTTGGTCGTTTTAGGTTAATATAGATACACATTTATACAATAAATATTTATAAATCAAGTTAAGATTTCTAAGAAATTTGCTTTGTATGTTTTAGCTTCATTTGTTCACTGGGAGAAACGTATAAGAAATTGTATGTGGTTTCCTAGTCATTGGTTACTTTGATACTTACAGTACTATGATTCACCACAAAAATACACTGCAGTTGATATAAAACGATGCTGGAATTTCTACTAGACATGTACATGTATATATAACGTTGTCAATCACCTGCATATGGTGTTTATATCTCGCAAATAGCCAAAGCAGGGCATACCGGATTACTATTTTTCCCTCCTTCATGATCCCATCTCTGGACTTTCAGAGGTCTGTGTTTGTTCAATATCACCAGATTTGCATATGTATCCTGGACATCCTGAAGATTTATAGTTTGGTATCTGAGATTTTATATTGGAGACCAGGTCTTTCGGCAAACCATTGACATTCCCATGGGAACCCTTATTTGTCCGACCTGTTCCTATATTCATATTAGCATGAAAACAAACAAAAACTTTACCATTTTGGACAAAATTGGATTTGAATTTGCTGAGGATTGAAAAAAATGATTCACCATCAGTGAACACTTAATGAATATTCTATTTATAAGTAATAAAAGCATGATAAAAATGTTATTGTTTTGTAAATTCTAAGATCTTCTGGAAAGGAATTATGTCAATGTATTGTTTCCATAAGTGTGTTCAAGATACACAAGCCAAAGTATATGAAATGGGTGAAATTTTGAAATAAAGTGAATAACTTTATGTCAATTCCAGATTTTTTAAATTTCTGAAATGATTACATACATGTGTACTCTTTTCCTTATTTGCTGTTTGATATGTTATCTAAGTATCTGGGCAACACTTCCGATCGCTGATCTAATAGAATGGTCCCACGAGATTTTCAACTGTATCCCTATTATGCGTTTCCATGGTGATTATTGCAGTATTTTCCATTCCTGTACGTTCCCAATTGATTATGTGTGGATGAAGCATGAAGAATGTGATTTTAAAAACAAACGATGACATATGCGTCAAAATAGTGAATACTTTATTGATTTTCCCTACAATGTCCCCATTGAATATAAACAAAGATCAACTCCAAACAATTATTTTACTATTTTTATAAGCATTCGTCAAGTTTTATGTTCTGTGAAAATTAAATTTTGCAATGAAAAGGATTGCTTTCAGTGAAGTGTGTGATACTGTATCAGTAAGATTAATCATGGAAACAAATGCATGTACATTAATTACCTTCAAGTTGTCACTTTCTTGATTATATAGAATTCCAACATACCTACCGTGAATGTGGAAATATTCGTGTGCTTGAACATTTGCGAATTACGCGCTGAAAAAGATATGTCATACTTCATCACCATAATACTAAAACTATTTAGTAATATTTATTATTAATACAAATACATGTACATTTATATCTCATTAGTATCCCATTATTGCTGTATAAATTCTAAAAAGCCCTCAGAAAAGACTGTATATTAAAAATAGAAATAATAATCCAGTGAAATGGTGTTTATTGTATTCCAGATTGTCACAGACAAAAATCTTGAATTTTTGTTAATATTAGGAGAACAGGATATGTTATTTATCTTACGGTTTGTTCAAGTAAGAACATGCAGAGTAACGCCATATACATTACAAATGTCAACTTCAAAGTTGATAATTCTTTAAATTTGCATGTAAAATATTCTAAGCAAATATCGTGGGTTATTATACCGTTTAAATGTTATTCTTGGAAATGTGAATAGATAATGTTATTCTTGGAAATGTGAATAGATAACTCATAGTTAAAGAATAGCTTAATATCTACTTACTTCTATAATCATCAAATATTGAATTTTAGATAAAAACCTTTAAAACAATAAAATAAAATCTTCTATTTTAAGTACAAATGAAGAAGTACCAATAGATATTCGAAACTCAAGGTCTTTTAGAATACAATAACATGGATAAATACACGGCCTCAACATGAATTGAATTGCGAATCCCAAACGGGATGGGACCAGGTGTCCTGGAGGAGGCAGCGTCCCTTGCTAGCATGCCACACTCGTCGCATATGTTCCAAACACACAGTCATGAGTTTGTTGTTCATTGAAAATCATAAAATGTGTGCTAGTACATATACTACAGTAAGAAATGAATAAAATATATTGTACTATTATTTTTCAACATAGTCTCAATTACCTCTGTGTACCTATAAAGTTTTGTTTACAATTTTATCCTCAAACTTTGCTTATTTGGTAGCCTGGGTTGCCTCGTCATCCGGAAATCTGGTGTCACGCATCTAAATTAATGATAGTCCGTGGACCAGACTGTAGAGCTGAAGAAATTGTTCTTTGGGTACAGAACAAAATGGTGAAAGGTCGCGTTATCAACATAACAACTTTGTGTATGGGGATACATGGTACAAGTTGCATTATATTGATTTTGGGGATAACTGTAGGCAATACAATTCTTTTGGTTTGTGGTTTTTCTTAAAACATTTTGTTCGCACTCTGTAGGGATCTATAAATTGTCTCTATCGAAAGAAATGAAGGTTTGGGACATCATATAAGAAGAACTAGGTATCTGATTTAAGGTTTGATCAGTGGTATTGACAGACAGATGTGAAAACTTCATTAGCAAATAAGAGTTTGAATTCGATGAGAAACCTGTCAGAGATAGGGCAAATTGTATTATGGATGGATTCTGCTAATGTTCACACTTTGGAATACATTATTTATAATTAAAATATATTGGTGTTTTATAATGTCATTGGAATCAGAAAAGACATTAATTGTTATTGATTATTATTCCTATCAAAACATTTGGAACATATGGAATATTTACAAGGCGAGGTCGAAAGTTCAAAGAACGAAACTGACATTGCAGCGACAGAATGAATTGTACTATTGATTTCCAATATGCCACCTTTACCTTGTCTGTCTGACTTAGTTTTCCTCTGGAATGTCTATACCTTGAATTTGGTTCTCAGTAAAAGTTTATGCGATGTCCTTAAGATCATCATCATCAGCAGCAGAAGCAGCATTTTGAAATCTGATTTCACACATTAGTAATGGTCGCTGGGTGTCAAATTTGTGCTGATTGTGATGGAATTAAGTTGTTTAAAGATTGCAGGATAAGAACCTGTGCAGTTTCTGAATAGTGTACATGATCATGGGTGATTAAGCCTTATATACTTCCCAAACTTTCCATCAGTGCTGCCTTTCCGTGTCCGAATGATTGGAGCATCGCGCTTTTAACCACGACGTCACACCAAAATATTGTGACGAGCAAAGTGGATACATTTGAATAAGTGAGATGTTGACTAAAACATTTTGTATTTCACTGTTTTATATATGAACATACCGTTTGTATGTATACTAGCAAATATTAATGCATATCTAAAAATATATTATGCTGTTCTCTGTGCAGTCGTGAAAGAAATTATAGACCTCCAATAAATCTTAGATGAATTCATCGGGTACTAATATTAAACAGTCGCAATCACGCGAGAAAAAGCGTACTGCGCATTATCGGTTTCCTTTTTTGCAACCTAGTAATTTTCCATAAATTATTTACAAAACAGAAATTAAAGTTTAGATAATTTTTCTTGATATGTAATGTCACAGATGTTATGGTGCAAGTATTATACTGGGAAAATCAAACAAAAACTGTGATCCGTTTAAGTAGTTCATAAGTCATTGACTCTCTGACAAATCAGCATACAATATACATGTATACAAATAATATATAGACAAAACTACACATATGTTTGTATCCGTATCAGCAGACTGCACGAGATCGTTGTAGCGGAAGGATTCAACGAGAGCGTAGCTCGAGTTGAATCCATCCGCTACAACGATCAAGTGCAGTCTGATGGTACAGATAGAAACATTTATGTGGTTTTGTTTTATTACATGTCCCTTATTTATCTATATGTATACACAAATTTGAAATTCATTCCACATTTAACGACGCCATCAAATAATTTGAATGACATGAATGCCATTTAGAAAAGTAGCTCCGGCAAAATTTCCGTATCCAACTATGCGCAATACGACATTATGTATTGTACCTAAATATAATAATTAATTGTAAGTGATAAGGGGGGTGGAGGTAACAACGTCCCTGAAGGTATGAGTCTCTGAAAATACGGTACGAGTTTCTACTGTGGATACCAAGGGTATACCGAGTCCACAAAAAATAAAATAAATCGACGATTTCCACCAAAGGATTTGTGTCCAACACAATAAAAACTCCAATAAAAATCCGTATGGTATTATAGATATATTATGAAAGATCAAGTTGACATGTTTCGACTCTAAGTAGAGCCGTCTTCAATTGTCACTTGTTCTGAAGACGGCTCTACTTAGAGTCGAAACATGTCAACTTGATCTTTCATAATATATCTATAATACCATACGGATTTTTATTGGAGTTTTTATTGTGTTGGACACAAATCCCTTTGTGGAAATCGTCGATTAATTGTAAGTGAGTGAATGTAAATGGAAGTAAATATTGGAGAAACGACAAAAGGTTAATATGATAAACGTTTCAATGTTGAGATCTTAATTTCATTGCATTAATGAGGTATTCGTCAAATTTTTCAACATCTTTTTGTCTTAGCTGTTAGTAACTGTACTGATTTATACATTGCTGAATCAAATAAAATATTTTAAAAATCTCAGATACCAATTGAAAGTATAAATCTATAGGATGTCCAGGATATAGATACAAATCTGGTAAAAATTGACAAACGCGGACCTCTGGAAACCAAGAGGTGGGATAAGGTGCCATGGAGGAGTAAGCATCCAATGTCGACCGGTCACAACATTCGTGAATCCACAGTAAAGTCCAAATAAAATACGCGAAGAACGAATCCTCGTCACAATTGGTACAACCGCCAACGAAAAGGCAAATCAACATCTCACTTAGTGAAACAGTAATCGCAAAACAAGACTATTACACCAACCGTAAAATTGGCGGAACGTTGTCATCCCGTGTCAATAATTTGTCAGTGAGTAGGTTTCATCTGTATATGAAATGTTCATATGTTGAACACGCCCTGACATATCGGATCATTTGTGAAATATAAACTCCATATGCTGGTGACTCTGGGATATTACTACTTAAATGTGGAAAATTTACGATGGGAAAGCCGAAATCGTCGCGTTTGTCGTATAGTTTAGTTGCCAATTTCCCGTCTGTGTCTATAGTAAGCAAAATGTCTAAGTATGAAGGGTGTGTGCTTGATTCCGTTGTATCTTTAATTTCTAGTTCGTTGGGATATATTGCATTGACATATGTATTAAAATTGTCATTATTAAAATAAAAATAATACCTTTTTATATGCATAACACGTAAATTACAATATACCGGACGCACTAAAATAAAATGAAACTCGTTTCCAATGTCATTAATGGAACAATAACGACATACTCTAAGTTCCCGAGGTCAGTTTATTTTATATCGACCGTTTTCAATAGAAAGAATATGTGCGAACATTCTGAATTTGGCTAAGATATAAAAATGAAAGTCTAGTAATGATTCCCTGGGTAGAATAGTAATATAGACGTATCAGGTAAGTATTTTTACAAACAGCATTTTGAAGATTCTTGGAAATAACTTTGCATATCTTTAATATCTTGACAGTTAATCGAGTTTTACAGATATGTATAAAATATTATGGTTTGGAACAAATTGTTATAACGACACATATCCCATACTAGAAAGCATATTTGATAGGACACAAGCAATTAACATCAGTATCCAATTTGTTAAACATAATCATTAATAGATCTAAGAATACACTTTTCAGTATCTAGATGGTTTGTCCAGTATTTGAGAATAGAAACTTTAAGAGATATACAAAACGGATAACTACCAAATTCTGAGTATGATATATAATTTGGAACATTTATTTTTACCTTTGAAATACGTTTACAAAAATATGTATGCACACGTTCCTTACCTTGTACAAAACCCCATATCCCACTTCCATTATTAAAAACACCTTTAACTTACGTGTCAAACGCATACTTTCGCTCGATATTGAGGTAATAAGTGTTACAGATATTCTCTGTATCAAGCATTCAATGGCGTACCTGTCAAGCCAAAACACTTTGTGTCCCTGTAAAATAGGTTGATTATGTAATTACAAAGACAATTTTGGTTTACTCTACCACCGTTTCGAAAAAAAATACAATTTTATTTATTTATTATTATTATTTGTTTTTGTACATTTGCATTAATGTCGCAATCTTTACAATAGTTATGTAAATTGTTCAACATTTCTTGCAGAACATCGACTGATTCTAAGAATAACACAGTGTCGTCTGTGTACATCAATTAGAATAATGAAATATCACTTAATTCGATAAAATCACTGTTGTCGTAAATTAATCTATTTTCGAGATCGTTGATATATAATGAAAATTGAAGTGGAGATAATCACTCACTGACTGGTATTTTAAACAGCAATTTATATTATCATATTCTAAAACAAATTAACGTCTTACCACTAAAACCTGCTATGTCAAGTTTTATGATAACTTATTACTATTTACATTGTCAAATTGATATAGTATCTGTTTGTTTGTTTATTGTTGCTAAACGTCCCACTCAAGAATCTTTCACTCATATGGAGACGTCATCAAATGCCGGTGAAGGGCTTCAAATTTTGGCCTGTGCTTGGCACTTACGGCCATTAAGCAGTAAGGGTTCTTTAACGTGCCGACACATTACTGCCACACGGGACTTCGATTTTTACTGTCTCATCCGAAGAACTGGAAACCAGCCTGCCGCCGACTGGACTTGAACTCACGAACTCACAATCAAGAGTCGAGCGCACTACCGACTGAGCCAGGCCGGCTCTATATAGTATCAATCTACAACTACCAATATGACCTTAATGCCATGTAAGTTTTAATTAAAATTGGTAAAAGTTTTTATAACAAGAGGCCCAAGAGGGTCTCAATCGCTCACTTGTGAAACATCTACAAGACCAAGAAGAATATGTACATATAGGCTGATCTGGCCAAGAAACATAAATATTGCCGTATTAAGAAATCAATGAAAATACCTAAAAATTACATTTCAGCATAATTCTTGCACAAAAACATTTCTTCGCCTATATACAAGTTAAAGACATGACATGAATGCATCATAGTGAATGCAGGAGGATGAATAATTGAGGAAATCATGCAAAAATGAATGAAAATGACAAAGTCTGAAAATACTTCCAAAAATACGTCAAAAATTTATATTCCGATTTCTTTGAAAAATACAAATTTAAATCATAAATCCATGTACATCACTCAAAAACAACCTGTTTTTCAATTCATGAAGCGGTTCTGGAGAAGGGGATTTTTAAAGAGGGGTACCTTATGTGATCTATTTTGTCCCACCCCTGATCCTCCCTGGGCGATCTGGCTGAAAACTACAAACTAATAGATTTGCTTCCTATAAAGTTTCGCCAAAATTCCTCAAGTGGTTTTGAAATAAAAGCTGATAATGTGAAAAATGCACCCTATTCTCTTTTGCAGTCTTAAAAAATAATCATAAAAAATTTTAGAAATAAAATTTCGATAAGTTTCTTGCACAAAGACATTTCTTCGCCTTATCAAAAAGTAAATAAACATTAGATTAATGCATCAAGGTGAAATACAAGGGGGAGATAATCGAGGAAATCATGCAAAAAATGAATGAAAATGGCAAAGTCTGAAAAGACCTCAAAAAACGCGTCAAAAATTAATATTCTGATTTCTGTGAAAAATACAAAGTTGAATCATGCATCTATGTAGATCACTCAGAAACAATTCGTTTCTCAATTCATGCAGCGGTTCTGGAGAAGAAGATTTTTAAAGAGGGGTACCTTCTGGGGCCTATTCTGCCCCATCCTGGATCCACCCCTGGGCCAATCTGGCTGAACACTGCAAAATTGGTAAAGGACCTTTAGCACTTGCTTCCTATCAATTTTCGTCAAAATCCCTTTAGTGGTCTCAGAGAAGAAGTCGAACACATGAAAAGTTTATGGACGGACGGACGGGGAGTATAGAGTGATCACAGTAGCTAATTTGAGTCTTCGGCTCAGGTGAGTTAATAAAAAATTACTCCTTAGTGAAAACGAGGGGATAATCTGTCATTCTTTATTTTAGTGTAATTTCAAAAGGAAGAAAGGGGTTACGTAGTTTCTATTACTTTCTAAGTTTTTAGGTCACCTGACCGAAAGGTCTTGGTGACCTATAGCGATCACTCTTCGTCCGTCGTCGTCCGTCGTGCGTCGTGCGACGTGCGTCGTGTGCGTTTAACTTTTGAACATTTTCATCTTCTAAAAAACCAGTGGGCCAATTTCATCAAAACTTTAGGAAGTATCCCCATGGGAAGCTCCTTCAAGTTTGTGAATATAAAGGGTCAATTCCTAAAGGGGCCCATAAGGGGTCAAAAAGGGGTAAAAATTAGGAAAATCTTTAAAAATCCTTCTCAAGAACTAACAATGGGTCTTCATATTTGATATTTAGCATCTTTAATGTTTACAAAGTTTTGTGAAATAAATAATTATCTGATGAAAAACGGCCCCACTAGGGGGCGCTGAAATCGGGCAAAAATTCAAAGTTAGAGATTTCAACCACAGTAGAAAGCATCCCCAGGAAAGGCAATCAAAGTTTGTGTAGAAATAAAAGGTTCTTCCTTTTGGGGCCTCAAGGGGTGAAAAAGGGCCAAATATTGAAATAAATGGAAATTTCTCAAGAATCACAAGGCCAATTTCAACCTAAGTGGCAGGAAATCTTCATGTGAAGACCCTTCATGTTTGTGAAAATTGTGGAGGTATGTCCCCTTAGATCCTCCAAAAGCAGCCTAAAAGGGGTAAATAAGGAAAATGTTTAAAAATCTTCTTCTCAAGAACCAACAATGGGAATGGACTCATATTTGATATTTAGCATCTTTAATGTTTACAAAGTTTGTGAAAAAAACAATTTATTTGATACGGTCCCACCAGGGGGCATGAAATCAGCCAAAAATTCAAAGTTGAAGATTTCAACCATATTTAGTAGAAAAGCATCCCCCCAGTAAAGGCAATCAAAGTTTGTATTAAAAAAATATGATACTCTTTGGGCCCCATAAGGGGGTAAAAGCGGGCCACATATGGATATCTTTTTGAATTCTTCTCAAAAATCTGTTGGTCCATTGAACCTACCCAGCAGGAAGCTTCCCCATGTGAAGACCCTTTGAAGTTTGTTAAAATTGTGGAGTTATGCCACCTTAGATCCTTAAAAGGGGCCTTAAAGGGATAAAATTAAGAAAATGTATAAAAATCTTCTTCTTAAGAACCAACAATGGGAATGACTTCATATTTTGATAATTAAGCATTTCTAGGTACAAAGTTTGGAAATGAATAAATTATTTGATGAAAAACGACTCCATCGCTAAATTTATGTTGTTAGACAAAACACAAACAGTCCTAAAGATCTTGCATTTCCCTTTCTTAAAGTTGGCCTAACATGTCAATCACTAATTTAACGATAACTCATGACCGTTAAGGCCCTGCATTCTGTTTTCTATTGTATTGACACCCTAAAGCTCCGCTTTGAAGAAATGTTTAATTATGGCAGACGTGTGATATTATGGAGCCGCCAGGTAAATCATCTCGCGTACAAAACAAAACATGTAAAACTAAATACGTAAATAATGCATTTGTTTAATTAAGACGATTAATGATTTTGTCGTAACTTAAATGTTGGTGTGATTAATGGTTTTAGACCTATCGAGAGAGTGTGTTATAGAACGCGCCATTTTCCACGGAACTGTCTATTATAATACGTGAAATTCCTAGAGAAAAAGTTATTCTTCAATGTAGAAAATATTAGAGCGTCACTAAAAATCCATTTGATTCTGTGTGGATCCGTGCCTGATAGTTATTTCTACCCGAAATAGTTTTAAATTTTCATTTGTTTTTCTACTCGAAATAGTTTGATTGTAATTGGTTTTCTAATCGAAATAGTTTCTATTTATATTGGTTTCTCTACTTGAAATAGTTTTATATGTTGTTTTTTCTTCTTGAAATAGTTTTATTTTTTATTGGGATTCTACTCTAAATACCGGTAGTTTTATTTTAATCGGTTTTTCTACTTGAAATAGTTTTATTTTAATTGGCGTTATACTCTAAATACCGATATATTTAGTTTTATTCTAATTGCTTTTTTTACTTGAAATAGATTTCATTTTAATGGTTTTTCTATTGTTTTTATTGGTTTATTTGTTATTATTATTAGCTATCCCCCTCCACATGCCGGTATTGCAATGTAGAACTATGTAATACCTAGCAGAATGAATATATAAATATACGTATATTGCAGTTTTTTTTTCATGGTATTGCAATGTGGTTATATGTAATACCCGGCAGGTTGAATATCTTAAAAATGTCTTGGCGTATTTTCATGGTATTGCAATGTAGCTCTCTGTGTAATACCCAGGAGATTGAATATTACAAATATATATTTTTCGTGTTGCCATGGTATTGCAATATAGCTTTATGTAAAACCCGGCAGGTTGAATACTTAAATAATTTTTTGTATATAGTCATGGTATTGCAATATAAATTTATGTAATACACAACAGGTTGTATATTCAATAAATAATGTTTTGTATAATGTCATGGTATTGCAATATAGATCTATGTAATAACACACACACACACACACACACACATATATATATATATTATGCCTTTTGAATTCGCGAAAAATTACGCCTTTGGAATTTCCGTTATTACTACTTTTGAGTTCGAATTATTTCGCTTTAAACTTTGAAATTGCATTTTTACGCCTTTTGAATTCACGTTATTATGCCTTTCACATCATGTTATCACGCCTATTTTGCGTTACTACACCATTTTGTGGTACTACACCATTTTGCGTTGTCTCGCCTTTTAATTCGCATTAAACTTTATTTGTAAACAAAATTCATATACATAATTTGCTTATGAATTTAAGTCAAAAGGTTTTGGAAAACAAGTACATGTACTTATGTATCATCCATTTCCTTTTATATACATCAATATCAAATAAATAACCTTGGTTGTTGATTAGCAACAGCAAATAAAAAAAAAGTGATATGTACATTTGATACAAAAAAAAGGAAGCAATTTGAATGAAAAGGTGTAGTCAAGAAGTATGCAGAATTATATAGGGATGCACTGTATACACAAAGCGAGTCGACCGCACAAAAAGGATTCGCGTTACTACGCTTTTAATTCGCGTATTACTTTTGCATAATTACGCCTTTTGTTTTTATCTAAATACTAACCAACTGGTTTTCGTATCTTTGCTGGCTCTAGATTAGCTTTTTTTCCCCAGTAGCCTATGTATGTCAAAAGATTTCAAAATGCCTTTGAATGGATACATAGGCGTCGGAAGCAAATTGAAAGGGGGGGGCTAAGCCCCCCTTAGCCCCCCGGTTCCAACGCCTATGGGATATGTTTAACGCCGTTTGATCCTTTATGAAATCTCAATGAGTCTGTCCTAAATTTAACGCAACTGGATTTTTTTTCAAAATGCGTATTTTTTCAAAATGGATAGTGCTGGTTTAACTTGTGAATAAAGATAATGTTATAATGATTTAAAATACATAACAGACATAGGCGTCGGAAGCAAATTGAAAGTGGGGTGGCTAAACCAACTTAGAACACACACAAGCCAGAAACGTCAGGGGGCTAAGCCCCAATTTTCAACACCTATGCCTATCTTTCAAAAAAAAAAAAAAAAAAGGGGGGGCTTAGCCCCCCCTAGCCCCCCGGTTCCGACGCCTATGACAGAGGCGGACATAAACAATTTTCAATGGGTTAAGGGAAACAAAATTTTACGATGTAGGCTATTTAATAGATTGCAATACAATAGCCTACATACCTAACTGCGCATGCTTCAAAATATCGGATTAATTGTGACGGATTTTGCTTGTGGATATTTGGTATCGTACCATCTTGTTAGAAAAATTAGGAAATTCGCAAGCTCTCAGTAAAAGGCATTATCAGCGTCCAGATAGGAATTTACACCTGTTCATCCGCTTATATATCACGTCGATGTACATCACAAAATATCTTTATGTCAGTAAACATGATACATAAAACAGAAAAATGCTCCGGCAGACAATGACGGACTCGGTCCGATTATTTCCCTATGTAACAATGAGTAGGCCATGACAGGAAATCTGTTTGTTTTTCCGTGTTGAAAAATTGATGATTTATTGCTATTACTTGATTATGCTATATATGGTAATCTAAGGCATAGATGATAGATTTTTACTCAAAATATATTATGATGCAGTAAAGTTTTTATAGTCCTATCTATGTAAACCCTATAGCCTAGGCTTGCTAGATCTATCCATCATTATTTAGCCTACAATCAGAGACATATTATAAATGACAGAGTCCTACATAGGCCTAACACTAAATCTAGGCCTATATAACAGTTTTAGAAAATATCTATAGGCCTATGTCTCTGCTACAATGTTATGTCATAAATCAAAATGTCCAGTTGCTACAAAAATGATTTTTTGACCAAAAATAATAAAATGTCAATTGAGCCAAAAATATCAAGCAAGTTTGGCGATTTCGGGTCTAGCTTCTATTTTAGAAAACTCGAACTTCTGGATCCGTCCCACGTTTGATGGCATCACGCCATGACCATTCATAAATTTCAAACATAAAAATAAACAGCAGGTTACGATATAGACCAGCATGTAATCAGATAATACGATTACAGGCTATATCGAATGTTTATCTAACACAAAATATTCAATAAAATCTTCATAGCATTCGTTATTTTCCATCCAAGACCATAAAACAATAATTCAACAAATGATTACTCCCTCAATGTATAGACACTGAAAGCAAAATCAACACTTCCATGATATATTTCAAATGTAAAAATAAATAATAGTTTTTTAAACTCAAAATCCCCTTCCCTACGACTAAGTAATGAAAAAAACGAGCTTGTATGGTATTTAAAACAAGTGAAATTGATTTGACTTTCTAGATATAAATTTTGAGTAAAGGCGGGAACCGTGAAAGGTCATTTGGGAACCCCACACATGTCTTTAACACATTCAAGATGGCGGCCATAATGGATTCCAACTACAATGTTTACTGAGTGTTATGATTAAGAAAAATCCGTTTATTTTAGAAAGGTGCAAGCTAAAATCATGTCATTATGTTGCCGATTTGTTTTATCCCTTTTCTTAACCTCATCTGCTAGTGAATTACATGCAAATAGCAAAGCATATCTTAATTTTTATTTTAGATCAACGTGTGGCGGTGGACAGGCGACTCTACGTGCGTTTGACTCGTTGATGTGATCGCACCAAAGTTACGCGTATGACAATACAGAGAGAAGAAATTCTGTAACCCTTTGCTAAGTAGATTTTCACCGAAGCTAAAATGGCAGACACTAGTACAAGGAGGCGAGTCAAATTGTACATGTTAAATGAGGATCGACAGTGGGACGACCGGGGTACGGGGCATGTGTCATCGGCCTATGTTGAAAGACTCAAGGGAATGTCGCTGTTGGTTAGGTCTGAAACCGATGGTAAGGTTCTTTTAAACAAAATTGTACAACCCATTCTATTTATTCGACCTTTATTTCTTTTCCAGTTGTTTAACTTGGATTAATAGTTCATATAACCCAAAACCATAACAAAGAAACTCCAATAGTGACCTGACGAGGACTTGCATAAGCTATGCCTAGAAAGGTATCGTTTGCTAAAAATTAGCCACGCATTTCTTTAAGAACAGATTGTCAGATAGAAAATGTTCTTACACATGGCAGTGTGAGGTTTCCAAGTTATCAATTGATAAAATAGTCCATCTGTGTTGTTCCATTGTTGAGCAGTATCTTGGTTACAACTCACAGCTGCAACGAAGGTATTTTACTATTTGTATTTTTCTGTCTCCTTCTTTGCAGTCCATCCCTTTAAACAAGATGTCTGACACCATGCAGATTTGAGGGAGCACATCTCCGTATTATTTTCTTCAATTCAGCTCATGCAACAACAGAAAATTAAACTAGTAGAGTGGTTGGACCAATGCTCGTGGTAAAAAACAACACGTCTGTGCGATTATTTTGTTATAGGTACCTTTTACCTTTAATGTAGAAGGATATATTTGATGACAAGACCCTAAAAAAGTTCACATGTAACTGGGAACTGTCTTGGCAATATAAATTGAATATTTATTCCTAGAGAGCTGTTTATATTTAGGAGTTGCTGAATAGACATTCTTCTACCAGTGTACCATTGCTTGTGGTACCATATTTTTTCTTATTCTAGAATTAATTATCAACACTGATTAAATTTCAGATGGTAATAGTAAATGAATAAATTTTATTCACAAGTTTACAAATAAATCACAAATATTATTTTTTAGCCTTACTTACCTTAACGAATGAAAATGAAAAATATGGCACAGAAGTATTTTTTGTTACCGTCTGCCGTAAACAAAACATTTACTGGTCATATGACGACAGTTTCCCTTGACCAAAATGGAGAATAACAAAAGTTATTCGGTAGATAAACAAGGCAAAACTTGTGCAAGTACAAAACTTTTAATTTTGTATTGCAGAGCAGATCAAATTTAAAAATACCAGGAGCATTGGTATACCACGAACATTGGTCCACAGACTCTAGAATCTACTGTGGAGATATTTTTTAATTCATCCACTTGTAAAATAAAACTTTATTAAATGTCAACACTTTAAATTATGTTTTTCAGTCGTGAAACGTTTTGTATAGAAATCGCACTATCTTGGAAATTCAGAAAATTGACATGCGCGCAAAGTGGAAAAATTCTAGTCTGTGTCTGGATAAACATTTTAACATTTGTAAAATGTTATTCCTTTTATATACAAAATACTTAACAAGCTTATTTAGACACGAATAATAGGGACCTGCACTGGCCATTTTGGTAGGTGCACATGTTCATTATCTCAATTTCCAGGATGGTGGGGTTTATAAACAAAACTTAGTGATTGAAGTTTTATGATAGAAAAAAAACCACATAATTAAAGGTGTTGATTTTTTAAAGTTTTACATGGACAGATTAAAAAATATCTCCACAGTAAGTACATGTTTAATTTTTTATCGTAGCATGAGTTGAATTGAAGAAAATAGAGATTAGATCGTCAAATCTGTCCGAAATCGCAGGTTTCAGATGCCTCATATGAAGGGATGGACTGCAATGAAGAAGGAGACAGAAAAATAAAAATACTAAAATACCTTCTTCATTGAAGCTGTAACTAAGCAGTTTGTGTGGTTTCTAGTTGCAGATCAATGCATAATGGTAGATCTATATTGAGAATGTTTTATCTGTTTCAATATTCAAAATAAGTGACTGTGTTTGTTGTTTGAAATATTTTGAACTGGTCAACTAAATAGACACAAGATGGGTCTGAAAAATAATTCACAGCCAATATGAATGTTCAGTAAATAATAAGATATCTTCCAACAGGGCTCTACAGCACTAAAAAAATTCACTCTTCATTTGGCCAGTGAACCAGAAATTTTACTAGCCAGCCAGGAACTTTTACTCGCCAATATATATATATATATCTATATATATATATATATATATATATATATATATAAAATATATGTGTGTTCGTGTGTTCTTAAAAAATCCACAGGATGAAAATACAGAAATGAAATAAAATATTAATTTTCTAAGCTGATGTAACATTTTATTATTTCAATCCATTTAAAACAAGGTTATTAACTGCATGTTGACCTTTTTGTGCATTTTTATCAATCTAGGAGTGTTTATATGCCTATATTTTTCATATTTGTTGCTCTAATATTGAGGCAACCTTAAACTTTGTTTTTAAATTTTAGCGCCAGTTTCTTTTCGACAGAATTTACAAAACAGACTGCCCACAAGAATTGTAAATTTTGTCTGTAAGTTAAAATCTAGAGTCCAACATCCGTGACCTGATCGTCAGACAAACACCTATAAAGTTCTTTAATTTATAGGTGTTTGTCCGACAATTGGGTGTTTGACTCTCGATTTTAATTTACAGATAAAATTTCCAGTTCCGACAGTGGTTAATCCCTTTGGGGATTCTGTCCCGGCCGTTTTATTGGGTTGCCCCACGATAAAACGGCCACGATAGAATCCCCAAAGGAATTAGGCTGTGGTCTGCCTGTCCTCTTCGTCGAACACTAGGCCGAACTTTCTGCCCTGATTTTACCACTTAAAAATCGCTTAAATTAAAATTGAAATCAGGGTAGAAAGTTCCGCCTAGTCGAACACTAGCCATAACTCGGTTCCAGTATCCCTTTAACCAAGATCGTTTAAACTTAGTAGTGTCTAATGATGCTTCTGTTGAAATCGACCGAGAAAAGAAAATGTCATCGTGTGCTGTTAGGAAAATTTCAAGTCGAAAACATGAGAGCAATACAACATGTTTTTATACAGTAATCCACGTCAGTTAGATGCTCTAGTTTATTGAAACTGAATAACCAAATTCGTTGTTGGAAAGCGCATAACAGACCATGATTTCGATAATGCAATTTCACAGTGAAAACGGACAAACTTTTGATTTGCGGCTTGGGGGAAAAAACTGGTCGCAATGTGGCGACTGAATGAGGATAAACACTTGCCAAAATCTAAAAAATGGTCGCATTTGCGAGTGATTTGGTCGCATTGTAGAGCACTGTCCAAGTCATGACATGACAGATGTTGCAAATAGAATTCAAGTAATTTTGACACTTGTAGACATAACTTCAGCCCTGAACTTATCTTCAGCAGGTATTTTCGGCACTTGAACAATATAATATGCATCTCATGAATGGTGCTGAATATTAAATTCTAAAAATATATTTTAAATACTTGTTTACAAGTGCCAATATTATCCTGCTCAGGCAGATACACCATTGGAAGAAAGACCATCTGCAGATGTGATTTTTTTCTGATTTGTATTGGAAATCCATTTTTTTGTCCGTTTTCTGACTTTCAACTTGAAATTCATTTTCAAATCCGGATTTTGAAGTATTTGCCCAACTTTGGTATTATTTTACTTCTTTCTAACAATTGTTGCAAAACCCGCTTTTGATTAGTGAGTTCTAACTGTCTTATAAAAGACGTAAAATGATTGCTTGTACAGCTCAAAAATGTATTTCTGGTGCAGAATGTCTTTGGTGGAGATTCTTGCAATAATTTTTACCACAGAGATGTTGACAACGTAGTAAAAAATGGATTATTTCGGCAACATATGGGGCAGAAATTCTTGCCTACCAAGCTTGCAACAGAGAGACACCAACTACTCCTGGGAAGTTGGAAATACCTTCACAGAATTTTAAAAATTTCGGCATCAATTAATATCGGCACTGACCTGGTAATTTTGGTACTTGTACAGGTAACCTTTCGGTAGTCTCTTTTGAAGACACCAATTACTCATCGGAAGTTAGAAATACCTTTGAAGAATTTTAATAATTTCGGCATCAATTAATATTGGCCCCGACCTGGTAATTTCAGCACTTGTACAGGTAAATTTTTGTAGTCTCTTTTGAAAATGATAAAGCACCGAGGAGATGTTGGTGTTTTGATTTATGGCACCAAAAACAACAATCTGATGTCAAATATGATAAAAGTAAAAAGAAGGTAATTAAACAGATTGTAAACATGATATGGCAGAAGTCAAAAATTTGTACTGAATTAAAGATTTTTCTCAAATTCAGTTTCTGTCAAATAGGCCGAGGTCTTTGTGCAACATATTGATATATCATATATGACAGAAAAAATGACTTCATACACTATTGATCTATTAATTGAATAAAGTTTTTCAGTTTGGCTTGTAAATATATTTAAATGGTTATTAAAATTTTCAGATGCCAACGACATCATTTTTTTTCAGTAAAGGTCTGACCCTACTAGGAGCCCTGTCTGGTAATCTTATCTTTGGGAAAAAGTCACCCTGATATGTTTGGCAAACAAATTAAATCCGACACGACTGACAGGTTTTTTTTTTTTTTCTATGACCTAGGCATGTGAATCAAGTAATAGGATTTTCAAAATATAGCTGCCAGATTTGGGCAAGTAAAATGTCATGGCTCATGCTGTCGATCGCCAAGAGTGCCAATTGTGAAAAAATAAACTTTTGGTGAAAAAACATTTTCCTTTCCTCCATGATATAGTGAGGAGAAAATGTTTAAAGTAAATGTTTAAAAAATCTGCAGACAATTTAATCATGGCAATCGATTATCAGTTTAGGAACTTATTCTTGTTTCATATCAAAGTGTAAATCATACATATCAAATATTTAATTTTAGACTTTTACTGGCTTGTTATGATTAATCAGTGGAGTAATTTCACCATAGTTTTGTGGTCTTGTTTCAGTATTTAAAGTGTTTTACTCATTTTTTTCAAGCACAAATAAGTACATTTATTTTACTAAATTTGTATTTAACAAACACAATTGAAATTTATTGAATTATTACAAAACATGCATGATATATCGACAAGTTACTCAGGATTCAACATTAAGATTTATCCGATTGTCCCTGACAAGTGCATTTTGCATTCGGACTAGTAGATCTTACTTCTCACTTGTTTGAAATGACAAGTAAAATTGTTATAGACAAAAAGTTATGGACAATGGAAAGACTTCCTTTTGCACCCCTACTCATAGTTATTTTATACCCAAAGCATGATAACAATGTGTAGAACATTAAAAAATGATAATTTACTTGATACTGTCTTCAATGGCATCAATGAAATGTATTTGGAAATTGATAAACAGGTTTAAAAGCATTTATTTTATTTTTGGTCAACGTTCAATCCTTTCAATACCATAGTGTCCTATATAACGCCCGCTAAATATATAGTTCTCTACTCACGATTAAGTCCACGACCGCCCGATAGAAATACAACCGCTGATTTTGAGAATGTTTCAAACTGCCTCATGTTTCTCCTTCAGTGGCTTCGCTTTCAATTCGTGTTTTTCCCTCTTTTACTTAATGACCAGAAATTGCGATTATAACAAGAGTTAGATGAGACTTTAGTCTGTATCATCACATGTGCATGTGCATGTAATGGATGCCAGAGAAAGTAAGCAAGTTACAACAGATATAAAAGTGTATTATTTTGAAATAGGTGACTGAAAGTTGTTGAAAAATGGCTGCCACTTGTGCATCTGAGATTTCCCCAAGATGTTTTAGATATTTTCAACATTGATTCCGACTCTAAAAATTAGTTTTTAATATCTGATTTGAATGATGATTCAGGACATGAACAACATGTAAACCCTATTTCTACGGAAACAGAATCCGAGATAGATATTGATTCTGAAAAAGATGTTACAGATGACGATGATTTTATGGACAATTTCAATGCAGAAACCTCCTTCGCGGAACATGTGTCTACAAATAATTTAAATCAAACCGTTAAATTTAACTTACTTACAGCTGAAAATATTGGTTCAACTTACAATTTGGATATTTTATCAAGTCACAAATGAGTTAGCATATTTTTATCTCCTTTTTCATGATGAGTAAACATGCAAAACGACATCATGATGAAAATATGCTACAGTGAGCAGACTGCAGAAATTGTAAACTGCTACAGTTTAAAACGTCACTATGCAGCTGTGATGTTGCAGTATTGAAAGGATTAAGTGAGGGTGCAAAAGGAAGTCTTACCAAATTAATTCAGTAAAAATTATACTTGTTTAAAAACAAAATAATATTTTTAAATGTTACACTTGTTTTTTGGACAAGTATTTTTTGCATTCAGACAGGTAGATTTGAATACTATTTATCCTGCAGGACAAGTGGAAATTTTGTTATTGTTGACAAAATTTTCTCTTTTAATTTGAAAATGTATTTTAAAAAAAATGATATAATTAATGTTTCAGAAAAAAAAAATCAGTAAAATTTAGTACAATCAGTACTACATGTAAAAAAATAACAAGGACTTTTTGTATATATGTTAAATGTTTACCTCTCTAAAAATATTTGTATTTGTATTTTTTTTTATTCTGTCTATTGGTATATCATGTAATTTTAATATGTACATGTAATACCAATAGGAAAGAATATATATTTGGCACTTCTGTGTATTATTTTATAAATAAGTCTGTATTATTATTTTGTGTCCAGATAATTTGTCAGATCATTCCTTTGCTTCCTCTGAGGTAGGGGTGGCAAATTACATTATACCAAAGAGATAGCAATTCTTATGATTCCTTATGCAGAATACAGAACTGGAGCTAAAACTTCAAATTTTATTACAGTGTCAAATATATCAGAATGACATATATAAGAATAGATATATTAATACACATTTATCAAAAGCAAATGCAAGGCGTTTTCTAAGGTTTTATAAACACCCTATATTATAATTTATATACACCATACATGTACTAAAAACAAATGTCATTTTGCCAAATTTTGTTGGCGAAAAAAATAATTCATTGAGGCATCACATTTTCTGGATTGGCATTGGCAAAAAAAAATTTCAGGCCAGGGCTAGCCCTGACTGTTAGTAGAAGTATAGCTAAAACAAGTCTTTCATGTTTACATGAATGAACATTCATCATTTAGAAAGTGATCCATTTCCTTTTTTGGGGGGAGTATGAGTGCATTTCTAGATTCAGAACTATTTTGTCAACAATCTAATATGCAAGTCTTCATATAACATGGATGTTTTGAGTCTCATGAACCCTTCTTGACCTGGACAAGTTTAAATTTCAGGTAATTCATTGAAGTGTTTCTAAATGAGTGTTTGCAAAGGAGGGTTATTCTTAGCAAATACTTGTACAATTTAGTGTTTTTATTGAGCCACTGAGAGGAGTGCAAACAAGTCATGTTGGAGACCACATTCTCTACACGCTTGTGTGTGACACAGGGAATGCTTTAACAAGTGAAAGCCCTTCCACATAACTGGCAAAGTGTATAGACACTGAGTGGGATTAAAATTGAAATCTTTACACATGAGGTACATTTCACATGTAGTATTGGTAAAACTAAAAGCATTTAAATATAGTTTGGCTTGTTTACATGTAACTCATCAAACCCTGAAAAACAATGGACTGTTCTGTAAATGAATACTTTAGACCAGTTCAGATGTCTTTATATGGGTGTATGAGTTAAAAAGAATGCCAGTCTTCTTACAACTGTAGTATTCCCGTAAAGTCATTAAGTATTTTTTTTCTGTAGGTTCTGCTGTTGTGAGACTTGGTGAAAATTTAGGAAACTACTAAAAAATAAAATATTGAAAGTTGATCAATCATCCAAATTTCTCAATTGACTAACTTTCCAAAGACATCACTAAACATTTCCTTGACATTTTCTTGAGTGATACTGTTTGTGAGGGGAATAGAGCTGATTTTTGCTTGCTGATTTTTCTGACATGTGAACAAAATTTTAATGTTAAAACTTTGTTTTGCTGTTCTCCTGTATGCCTTATTCTAAATCTATCAAGTAAAAATATCTTGGATAAAGGAGAGGTGATCTCATGTAGTTTTAAATTTACAAGGAGGCAGAGAGATGGTATGAAATACAGTGAAACTTGTATATTTAGATCCCCTTAAGGACCCAAAACCAGTCTTTATAAAGAGGTGGTCTTTATATTGAGGTTGATTTGTACACATGGTACTATTAGGGACAGCAAATTGGGGTCTTTATACACAGGTGGTTGCTAAAGCAGGTTTTACTGTACACCTATTTATTCAGATCAGAATAATGGATTATTTCCTCAAACGAGTAATTAGACAGTAAAACATTTTAGATCTATGCTAGAGTTTGTTACATATTTCACTTTGCTTTTGTGTATTAGATGACATACATATATGTCACACCTTTTGACAAAGTTTTTGTTTTTGGAAGGATTTAATGTCCCAGTTTGTTGATCCACTAACATTTATTTGTTTGAAGAAATACTGTATTTGTCCTTGAAATGGCGCCTGCACTAATAAGGGTGCCCCTGGATGTTTTATTCATGTAGATCTATATACAGAAAAAAAATGACCTTTTTATTTTTAATTAGTTTAGATTACTGCACGACATCCTCCTCCTTTTTTTCTTTTTAGTGCAATAAATATCAACTATACCCTCAAAACTGCAAAGGAACACCTTTTAACTATGTTGTAAGCAATATTTTGGATTCTGGCTGTGATTTCTTTGATGCAGGGAGATTGCCATTGATGTTCATCAACAAATGAAATTAGACCAGCCATAGTTATGTTTTTTTTCTTTTTTAAATACCTGTCAATTAAAACGTATTCACTATCGTAAAAATAATACTTACCATGTTTTTTTCTACAAAGAAATATGAAATTCATCCAATTATTTGTTTACTCCGTAAATTTATAAAACCGAATTCGGGTTTGGGATTTCAGAGAAGCGTTGTCATTCAAACTCCCCATTCCGTCTACTGCTGTCATTGTAAACCATCTGCTGCAATTACCAAAATCTCGCATAATACTAGTTTTACACTTTGAATGTCAGAGATCGCATTAAATCAAAGAAATTGTCCAAATTGTTGCTTTCAATGAAGCATCTGTGTTAGGCCAAAAAAAAATATATGTCTGTTTAGGGTTTCCCGACCGACCCTATTTTTTTCGCCGATCCTACACCATTTTATCTGTAAAATAAAAAGTAAAATCGGTAAATTTGATACCTGTAATTTCCGGGGAAAAAATCTGAATTTCGTTTCGGTAATAGAACGTACATTTCTAGAATCAGTAAAGCGTTTGAATTAAACGGATGGTATTGCGTTAATTTAAGCGTATCCGAGACCTTGGTTATAAACAAGCAGCATGGAGGCAACGAGTGTTGTCGCTGTTACATTTAACAAATGCACACACCAGGAGACTAGATCGATTGTCTCAGCGCTTCCAGAGAGAATAATAATAGCTACAGAATTATTCAAACAATATCACGGTGAAGTAGATAGCAAAATTTTCACTACAACAGTAAAATGTAAAACTGAATTAGCAGCTAAAGATAGTTTCGAAATAGATGGCAACATAACAATCGGAGACTTAATAAAAAACTTTGGTATGAAATGCATTGAGTTCACGTGTTCCAAAACGCAGAAGGAAGACGAATTTGCTAGTATATCAAGCTCTATACAGACAGCAGTAGAGAAAGCCACCAGGAAGACTAATGATGCGTTCCAAGTGTTGATGGCTGGTGTTCGGGTCTAGTTGCAAATAGTATTATGTTTCTTATTTACTGGTCCGTCGTCAGTCCATCTGTGATCACTACCTTATGAACGCAACACCTCTGAAACTGCTTGACCTATTTCTTTATTTTGGTATGATATATTGCTGAAACCAGATGTGCATATTATACATCCTATAAGTATATGCTTCATTTATTTTAATTTTTTGTGCTCACCTTCTTATGATGGCATAGTGTTACCCTTGACTGTCTTATGTCACACCTTTGTTAAGGTCTTTATTTAAATCCATATCTCAGGTACTTCATGAAACACACCAATGATAAATGGAAAGTAGATTTGTCTTGGGCAGTAGGTCACCACCGACTATGAATTAATTGTGACCTATATATTTTGTGCATGATCATCATTAGTTCAGTTCTTAGTTTAAGTCTTTATCTCAGATATTACACGTAAGACACCAATGAAAGGAGATTTGTTTTAATTAGAAGGTCACCAGTTACTATGAATAAGTTCATTATGACCTATATTTTATGCATGATTTTTGTTAAGGTTTTATTTTGTGTCAAAAATAGTAAAACAAATATTTCCAAAATTAGAGATGTGCAGCAGGTGGGCTTTGTATGGCTCATACACACACCGCCTAGTTGATTTTTAACTCTCCATCAACTTGGAAAGTTAGTGTCAGTCGTTGGTCTGGCATGTATATGTTTCTACCTTAATAGTTTCTACAGAGCAAAGATTAAATGTTTTGAAACACTTTTATTATAAATCAGATGCTATACACAGCATCATCTGTTCTACATAAATAGCAGTAAATTGCAAGCAATTTCAATTTCAACATAAAACATTGACAAAAGAATATTAATCATGAAAATCATTTCTTTGTATTTATTGTTGTTATAAATTTTGATGTACAAAACTACCTGTGATAGACATGCTCCAAAATTAATATCATTTTTAAACCTATCTGATTTAAAGGTACATGTATTTATGATTACAACCAAGATTAAATATCTATACTTGTATAAACATGATCATTGTAAACAAATGTCTGAAACCATTTCTCGGCATCTCTTGGGTCATATGCTCATTAGGTTTCTCAATACCTAAATCCATTCAACAGAAAGAGTAATTGATATTTGGTTTGAAGTTACTGTAAACATGTGCATGTAACAATACAACATTGGGTTGGAATTTGGTAAAATAATAAGAGCAACATGTACCGAAAAAAAAAAATGAAAAAAAAAAAAAAAATGAAAATGCCTACCTACCTACCCTATTTTTTTTTAGGCTGAAACCCTAAACAGACATATTTTTTTTTTTGGCCTTAGGCATATACATGTATCACTCCTAGTTGTAATGACTGTTTCCTGATCTCGCAGTTCAAACAGTAAATCTTGATTTGACAGTAAGTGACTTTGGAGTAACAAATTTTTCTACATTGTTTCTTTTCCCTATTAATATATCAGGGGGATTACAAAGTAATTAACTCAGTACACACAGCTATAGGCCTATACATTGTAGATAACTTGGCATAGTGGAGTATTTTACCATTTTTGACAACGTAATAAAAATGTGCATCATAAAAAAAAATGTCAAAATAAAGGCGCCCTGTACTCCAATTACCCGCACCCGGCGCCCTTTTTAGGTCAAATACGGTATGTGAAATATCTTCAAGTCATGGTGCTTGTATATTCTACTTTATTTATGTTTTCTTTTTGAAATATAATTCATATTTTAAAGGAGGTGCATAGATATGTGTCTAACTCTGTTTTATATATACCTACTTGAGTATTAACTTGTTTTTCAGGTTCAATATTGTTGGAGTCAAAAATTCAACAAGACACTGCATACCAAAAGCAACAGGTTTGTGTAAAATTTTAAAATATTTTATTTTAAAGGATGAGGAAAAAATTTGAAAAATCACTTAAAGTCCCATAGATTTTGAGCACTACTACTCCCTAGACACCTTCAGGTTGTCACAATTTTTTATAAACTTTATAAAACCTTTAAGACTTACTTTTTGTCAGATATGGGACTTAAAATTAATTAAAATGGAATTCAAGGATTTTATAAGTGTCATGTTCTGGGAAAGTTTTAGAGGCTAAGGAGTAAGATGTTATAGAGCTAGAAGAAAGATTATTCGCCACAGGGGTAGTATTCAAACCTAACTACTCGCCCCAAGCCATTTTCACTTGTCCAGAACAAGTGGATGAGTACATAATTCTTGCCTTGATTTATAATGCAATTTGAGTTTATTCTTAAGCAGTACTGACTGACACGGAAATAAGACATGGTAATGATTAACCCAGAATCAGAAATAAGTCGTGGGCAAAGCTATAAAAGGTTAATTTGATACATCAGTTCATTAAACTTGGGTGACTTTTGGACTCTTTCATGTCTTTTGGTAATGATAATACTTAAATTGTTATGATGAAAAATAAGAGAATGCCTTTGTTCTTTGTCCATTAACTTTTTTCTCTTGGTCTCTCAATGATACAAAGTCCAACTAATAAAATAAATAGGAGAGACCAGTTTCACCTTATTAATATTTGATTTTTGTTTTTTATAGGAGACATTGATTGTCTGGTCAGAAGCAGATAACTATGACTTGGCCCTTAGTTTTCAAGAAAAAGCTGGTTGTGATGAAATTTGGGAAAAAATATGCTCGGTGAGTATCAGTGATTTTTCTGTTCATTTTTATTTATAAAATTTAAGTGATAATGATGATAATTTAAGTGATATCATATATGATAATCTATGTTTGTTGTTGTTGACTTTATCCTTGTGAATTTTCGGCAGATTCAGATTTCATGAATATTAATATCCAGTCTAGTCATTCTTTTGTCACTTACAATAACAGATTTGACTCGGAATAACCTCTTCTCTTGAATGTGTTCTATTTAAAACAATTCTTGACTTCTTACTCTAATGTTCATATCTGTTCATATCTATGTATAGACCCAGTATATATGGAAATTTCATATTTCCCCATTATTTAGCATCAGTCATACACATTTTCAACTTCTATGCAAGAACCAATTGACCAATTTTAACTGAACATAGAAGAAACTATGTCCCTGTTAAACTGCATACAGTTTGGATGAAAAGGCCTGGGGCTAGGTAAAAAAGGGCCAAAACTTGGTACAACTTTAAATACTCTTATCATGAACCAAATATCAGATTTCCATCACACTTGGTATGCATTCTTGATTATTATGTCAATAATAATGAAGAAAAGGGCCAATTTTAATAAAACTTTATTTGAACTATCCACATTTGAAGTTGCATTTCACAAAAGTTACTGTTAAGGCCAGTTGGGCCTGATATTTACTCCAGATTTTTTTTTTAAAGGGGAACTTAAAAACAAAACAACAACAACAAAGAAACAAACCCTGTGATTTTTTTATATAACTTAAGTACACCAGTATATGAAATTTCTTGTATGTTTTGATGTTGTGTGACAATAAATTTACATTACCATTTGGTAAAATCAGTGTCTTTTTCCTGTAGAATGAAAAATGTCACTGCTCTTACCGATGTTCTCCCATACCATGTGTTGTTATTTGTCTATCGCTATCAGATAACATTTGGAAAAAAACATATACTCATCAGAGCACAATTAAATTTTGAATATTTTTCTTGCTGCAGGTACAAGGAAAAGATCCATCAGTAGATATCACACAAGACATAGTAGAAGAATCTGAAGATGAACGATTTGAGGATATGCCAGATGCAGCGCCACCTATAGAATTGCCTCCTTGTGAACTGAGCAAACTGGATGAGATCTCTCAACTGTTCAAAAATGTAATACCCTCCCCAATTAGAAGAGAAAAACTCTCCCAGGCCATGGAAAGCAGTGGCTACATAAAAAAACTACTAGATCTGTTTCACATGTGTGAGGACTTGGAAAATATTGATGGACTTCATCATCTATATGAGATATTCAAAAGCGTGTTTTTACTAAATAAAAATGAATTATTTGAGATCATGTTTTCAGATGACACAATATTTGATGTTGTTGGTGTACTAGAATATGATCCATCATTGCTTCAACCTGCAAAACATAGGGAATACTTACAGACAACTGCCAAATTCAAAGAAGTTATACCGATCTCAAATTCTGAACTTCTGAACAAAATTCACCAAACTTACCGTGTACAATATATTCAGGACGTGATATTACCCACCCCCTCAGTGTTCGAGGAAAACATGCTTTCAACATTGACATCATTTATTTTCTTTAACAAAGTAGAAATTGTTGGAATGATACAGGTAATGTATATATTGAGTTTGCCTTTTTGCATCATGTATAAAGCTTTCTAATTTTGTATTTTCAATGCCAACAACAAAATTTTCACATTTGCCTTTTTCTTCTAAGCCTGTTTAAAAAATATTTGCCATTTATGAAAGTAATCTGATTTCTCTTTCTCTCTCTGGGTACTGAAAGGAGGCATTTTCCCCACCTGTCTTTAATTGAAAAAAAAAATAGTGTGTGCTGTAGCACGCTTGTTTTAACTAGATAGAACTGCAGTAGTATGGTATTGAAAATTATGTACTTTACAATATTATTACATGTATAGCATAGTATGGTATTTCCCATATTATGACATTACAGTGTTTACAATAGAAATGATAAATGTGAATCTACTATGTTACAGCTTAATTTTGTAGTTTATAAGAAATGGGTCCCTATTGTTAGTGATTTTCATGGCAGTATCTGCCTCTATTATTATGATCCCATGATGAATGTTAACATGTATAGCATGTGCAATGATTATTATATCCATAATACAGTATGTACAATAAAACTTCTTGCAATCATGTTAAACCACAAATTGTACTTTTGAAGCACAAATGTTTTTATACTGTGTAGTTGATATTTTTGAATGACCTAAGTTTGTATCTTTGTACAATGTATTATAGGTATAACAGTGGTCAAATGCATGGTTGTGCTTCTTGCATGCATTTTTTTTAAAGATAATTAAATAAAAAGTAATGAAGCATGCAATCTGTGTATGCATTTGTGAGAAAATTCACACATTTATTGAGTGCACAACCTCATTTGAAAAAATTAAATCATGTAGTCACTAGTGAAAAAATATATTGCCTTTTGTGTATTTATTGACTCACATGGCCCTTTGGGCCAACAAGTGAGCTATTTCTATAGCCAAATGTCAATCGTCCACCATCTATCGTCCGTCATCTGTCGTCTGTAAACTTTTGCTTTTAAACGTCTTACAAGAAGCAGTGGGCCAATTTTAACCAAACATAGCATATAGCATCCCCATGTGAATATGCATAAAGTTTGAGAATGAAAAGGGGATAGGACCCATAGGGACCCCAAAAAGGACCAAAACTTGGTACATCTTTAAAGGTCTTCTTCTCATGAGTCAATGATCATACAAGTTTCAAATTTTGTATGCATGATTGTTAAGTCAATATCTACAAAGTTTTAAAATGAAAATGAAATCTGTCTATAAACGAGCCCCTAGATGGGTGATTTAGTAACATGGTACATTTGTATCACAAATTGTTTAATATCAAACTCAAAACTGATCGACTTTTTGTATAGAAAAATATATGAGAAAGTTGTTAGGAATTATCGAAGGATCTTTGTGACAAAATTTCAAAGGTCAAGGCCACAGCCTAAGTAAAAATCAGGAAAAATTTTTTTTTGTAAAATTTTCAACATTTTTGACTACCGGGTACTTCTCCAGTACCATTGGATCAATTTCAACCAATCTTGACAGGAAGTATAACCATGTAAAGCAGCATAAAATTTGTGGATGAAAAGGGGCTAGGACCAAACATGGCTAAATATAGAATGAATGAGTCGGCAGATATTTTTTTATTCAATACATGTATCTCAAAAATTATTAAAGCTAAAGAAAAAACTGTTACCTTTAAATGAGTTTTTGCAAAAATCTACAAATATTTTATTTTGGTGAAAATTGTCGGGTCAACCCTTATGTGAGTTATTTCACCTTTTTCCTGGAGTTTTCATGTTTTTGGATGTTTTTTGACATTATCTTTAAATGTATAATAGGTAGAGTAAAGGTGAAAGAAGCAAAAATGTTCAACATGCAAAGATCTACTAAAAAGTCAATAGGGTCTATATTGTCAGGTTGCCCCTTAGTGGAGAAGTGGATTTTTCATGTTTTTAGATGTTTTTTGACATTATCTTTTAAAGTATAATAGGTAGAGTAAAGGTGAAAGAAGCAAAAATGTTCAGCATGCAAAGATCTACAAAAAGTCAATAGGGTTGAAATTGTCAGGTTGCCCCCCCCCTTTTGGGAGTTATTTCCCCTTTAAGTTGATTTTTCATGTTTTTGACAGTTTTGACTTATTATCTTGAAAAGTATAATAGACAGAAAGAAAGTGAAAAAAGCAAAGTGTTCAGCAAGCAAAGATCTACAAAAGAGGCAAAAGGGCTGAAATTGTCAGGTTGCCCCTTATGGGAGTTATTTTGCCTTTTAGTGGATTTCTTATGTTTTTGAAAGTTTAATCTTATGATCTTGGAAAAGTACGCAATAGAGAGATAGAGAGAAATTGAAAGAAGCAAAAATGTTCAGCAAGCAAAGATCTGTGAAAAAGTCAACAGGAATTGAATTGTGAGGTTGATCCTTATGGGAGTTCTTTCCTCTTTAAGTGGATTTTTTTCATGTTTTGGGCTTTTTTTCCCTATTATCCAGTGATTACCACAAAGATCTACATAAAAATTTATTGTGCAAAAATTGTGAGTGATCCTCGTGAAAGTTATTTCCCCCTTTTAAATGGATTTTGCATGTTTTCGACTGTTGTTACACATTGTATTGAAAGATTGATAAAAAAGTTGGCAAGGCAAGTCCACCCTTATGCAAGTTGATTTTCCTTTTCAATGAATTTTTCATGCTTTTGGTCGCTTTTCAGTATATTATCAGTAAAAAAAAAATCACTCAGGTGATTATTAAGGCCCAATTAGCCTACTGTTTGTCATGTTTATTACCCATTTTATCTTTTACACATTTTTTATGTTTTTTGCAATGTTGATCAATTTTGCCTAGTGAGTGACTTTAGGCCCTGTGGGCCTCTTGTCTCTTTACTATTTGAAGTTAAATGAAGAATGTATCTGGTTCTCAGACAATCTCTGCCCCTGAAAATTTTTTCTATACATTTTCTATTGTTTTAGGATAAATAAAACCCCCCTGCCCATATTTTCCAAAGAAAAATATATTTTCCTCGATGATAAAGACTGATATATACTGGTAGGGAGATTATTAGATATAAATGTAAATTATAATTAGCTGAGAATAAGTTTCATGTAAATTGGAATAACAATTTTTTTTTCTGAGGTACAATGTATTTACTAGTGATGGGACAATAATAGATAATGAAAAATTTATCTGCTTACAAAATTTTGTAATTGACTAATCACTTTTAATGGTTTTATGAAAAACAAACATGTTTATTACATAATGGATGTGGAATACTGTATAATTATGAAATATATAAATAATTGCTTTGTTTTATTTATTATGAATCTGGCATGCCCAGTATTATAGTTTTTATACAGTGGAATCTTTCGAGTTTGATGAAAAGAAACTGATGTAATCAGTCACTTTGCTTCTTCAGATAACAAACAAATAATTGATTATGATTTCAAACTAATTGCCACTCACTGGTATATACGCTTGACACTCATTTCATATTTTGTCTCATTTGTGTTTTATTTAGCATTCAGTAAGAAAAACGGACATTTATAGCAATAGTAAACAGTACAAACAACAAAAATGTTGAACTTTATGAAGGAAACATTTCTTTTACCATGGTAATGTGTATTTTAAGTAAGTGCCATTGTGGTTTTAATTTTGTTGATAAATGAAAATAACGAATTAACAAAATTGAAACCCTGACTGAATTTTCTGATTATGCACTTAAAACAGAATTTAACATTGCCATGATTATGCACTTAAAACACAGTTTACATTACCTTGCCACATTTTCAAAATCAATTGTCCGTGATCCAGAGAAATTTTTAGGTAGCCTAAACTTTGTTATTATATGAAATTTAAATAAAACAAGACAATCATAAACTTAATTTTAAATCATAAGTTACTGATCACTGGTGTGTGTGTGTGTGTATGTATATATATATATATGTGTGTGTAACTAGTGTCGGTGAACACTTGTCTGACTTGGCAGGTTGAAAAAGTGATTGCTTATTTCTGTCGTAAGATTGAGGGCTTTACTGATTTTGTCAAGTCATCCTCTACGGGTTTAAATGTAGAACTTTCAAACTTATATTTTTAGGTTGTGTACCTCTTATTATGAATTCATGATAATTTTGAATCTCAGTTTTTGATGTAGATCCTTTAAACTTTGTTTAGTTGTTGTACGTTGCACATTTTACATAAAAACAATGAGGCTGAGAGGTCAACAATCATAAATAATTTCCACTTGTTTGAGAATTTAGTGTCACATTTGTTTTTTTGTTTAAACAATTAATTCTTATTGAATAAATTTTTGTCTTCAACAATTTCACTTGTCTTGTTTGACAAGTGATAAGTAACATTTGCTTGTCCAACTGTACAATGGACTTGTCCAGGACAAGCAGACATGTGATTTTTGAACCCTTGATTGTTCTAGTTCTCAGCCATTTGAGTCTTGACCCATATTTAGCTTGCCAGGAAAATGTCATACCCTAGGTATTGCTTTCATTGGACAAATAGTTTAATCTGGGCTACATCTTACGTATTTTGAAATATATGTAGTATAGATTAGTGCTAATATTTCACATGTGTAATCCCTATATGATCAGCTCTTTCATATGGCATTTTACTATGTGACCTTGACCTACTTTGTCAAAGTATAGCAAAATCCATATAACCTGGCGGGGTGGAGGAGTCTTGTGAACCCATTCTTGACTGGACTAGTATAAATATTAGGTAGATATAAAGCATAAGATTAAAATTACACTGATTAATCGTTCCTTCTTGTCACCAAACATAAATGAGTATCCAGTGAGGAATAAAATGTTTTTCCCATGCAGCTTGTCATAACCAAAAAGTAAGTAGAGTCATCTGTAATGTAATCAAAAGGTTACTCCGCCTGTTATCTTATGTGAATTGGACAGTATCAGTGAGTATCTGATATACAAAACTGTCACCAGCAAGCTATGTTGTCTTCTGTTTGACAACTCTTGTTGAAACTTAAAAGACAAACCAGAATATCAATTGTAATTGAATTTATTTTGTTACTTTACTGAATATCACCTGTGAAAAATACAAAGTATAGGCTTCAGTGAATGGCTAATGAATCGCATTGTTTATTTTTTGATTTTCCAACTTAATTTACTTTTACTAGACCAAATTTTATTCATTTATTTTTATTATTACAGGAGGATGAAAAATATTTGCCGAGTTTGTTTGCTCAACTAACAGACGATGAAACAGATGACAATCATCGGCGAGATCTGGTCCTGTTTCTAAAAGAGTTATGCACTTTCTCACAAACACTTCAGCCACAAAACAGGGACTCTTTTTTTAAGGTAACTTTAAATGCATTTTGCATTCTGGAAATGCAATGTTTACAAATTTGAAAAGATCGGATAACTATGCTGTGTTTGAATTTTTGCTGATGTCAAAAAGTGGTTTTACAGCCACAAATTGAGTGTACCTGTTGACGCGTAGTGTAGCCAATTAAATGGAGATTTGAGACAGCAAAACACCACCAGTTGATGTTTTTGCGAATTTTCAATTTTGACATGCAATATTATTTTATTTATACTTAATACGCTGATTGCATTAGACATTTCCAAGTTTAATCTTTGTGAGTACAACAGCCTTTTCAATACCTTTGCTTGAAAATGTAGTTCATTAAGATTTATTTACAAAATCATCTCTTTATTTAAAAAAAAATATTTAGGCAAATACATAAATTTTGAGGATTTATTGAGTACAAGTTGAGAAACGTGGATTTAATTTGTTTTTCATAATTACTTTCTTTTCAGACTTTATCCAATTTAGGAGTATTATCAGCAATTGAGGTTATTTTTGTAAGTATTCTTTTTTATATATTTTGTGTGATATGTAATTACATAAAAACACTATCTTAGAGGAAAATGTCTAAATTGTTCTCAGTTCCTGCATCTTGTTCTGTGGTTGACAGAACCAGAGACATCTCTATAAAGGGCATTAACTTTATCCCTTGAACGTTTTTCATGTGCCTAGGAATACCTTTTATTATTAAAAACTTATATATGAACCTTTCTATTCACACTTTTTAGGCTACTGTTTAAGGTTTTTTTTTCAGCCACAGGAATGGGACAGGGTTAATGAAGCTCGCAGTGTTAGTTCTTATAATTAATGTTAAATATTATTTTTTATATTTACAGGGTCTGGATGATTCAAGAATGAAATCAGCTGCCATAGATATATTTTCATATATAGTGGAATTTAGTCCGTCCATGGTCCGTGAATTCATTTTGAAGGAGGGTCAGAGTCAAGATGATGTAATTATTTTAGACATTTTTTCTTTTTTGTCAAACTTTTATTTGCCATTGAGAAATTGAGTATATAGTCCCTAACAGAAGTCATTTTATAGCTCTGCATTGATGACTAGATAAGATCCTCCACTGATCAGCTTGTCCATAATGAATTAATGTAAACTGAGAACTTAGGTGTTCTGTGTCTGTTTGATCATTGGTTTTACACCAACAAGCAATCAATCAAAACAAAACCTATACTTAATACGTTTTTTGCAGAAAACTTAAGAGAAAATAGTACTGGAATTTTGCTGTCAGTTATGACACAAAAAGATAACAAAAAAAAAAAAAAAGAGATATCTGGCATGCATATATATGGGCTCATATTTATGTATATGTACTTGTATTGTGAACTTAACCCTTCTTACAAAATATTTATTACTTATAAACATATTTGATATTTTTCATTTTTTCTTCAGGATGACCTTCTGATCAACTTAGTCATTGAACAAATGATCAATGACACTGACCCAGGTAAGATTTTGCAATGAATTCTTGTTACCGCTATTTCTCTGAAAGTATTGAAGGGATCTCCTTAAACTTTTTCATAAAAGTTCCCCTTCAGGTGTAGTTGTGCATATTGAATTTTCAGAGAGATCAGAATCCAATATGGCCGACAAGGGACCATCATGGATTTTGACCAAATGAAGTTTGTTACCACTACTGCTCAGAAAGGACTGAAGGAATCTCCTTTAAATTTGACTTCAAGGTTCCCCTTGAGATCTAGTTGTGAATATTACATTTTCAGAGAGATCTGAATCCAAAATGGCCAACAGATGGCCATTTTGGATTTTGCCCGAAGGAATTTTGTTACCACTAAATCTCAGAAAGTACTGAATGGATCTTGTTTAAATTTGACATGAAGTTTCCCCTTGAGGTTTAGTTGGGCATATGTGTATTACATTTTCAGAGAGATCAGAATCCAACTTGGCTGACAAGCTGCCATTTTTTTTACCAAAGGAAGTTTGTTACTTGTACCATTTATATTTCTCAAGTACTGTAAAGATCACATTGAAATTTGACATGAGGGTTGCCTTTGAAGTTTGAGGTCTAGTTGTGCATATTACATTTTCAGAAGGAACAGAATCCAATAATGCTTGCAGGCAGCCATGATCAGTTCCATTCTCTCTCTGAAAATGTAATATAAATATGCTCCGTTCATGTTCAGTTTTGCTATAATCTTGTGAAAAAAGCATTTCACAGATGTATAGATTTAAGTTCAAATTCAATGTTGAGACACAAAATAAGAGAAAAAGATAAAAGAAGAGTAAAAAACAGTCTGTCATAGATCAGACATAGAACATTCCATGGTGGGCCCCCAAATCCCTCTGCGATCTCTTTTTTGTGAAAAATTCTAGGCGGTCATTCACTTGTAGTAGACTAGTTATCAATCAGCATTAGCCCCTTTAAATACTTTATACCTATTTTAAGCACCACAAGTTATTTGATAGAAGTGGAGTTGTAGATCATGTTTAAAGTACAAATTTGAAGATAGCTTTCCATGATCAAGTATCTTAATACAATCAGTTGTTTTGTCTTCTTTTTCAGAGCTAGGAGGTGCTGTGCAGTTAATGGGGATTATACGACTTCTGATAGATCCAGAAAATATGCTTGCCACTGCGAATGTAAGTTATTCACTTTGGTATCATAAAGTGATGCAGGGTGAGAAAAAAAATTGGAAAATCTTTCGTCCTGTGGGATGAGTGATTTTGAAAACCACTTGTCCCAAGACAGAGAAAGTTCACCTTGTCCCAATTTTTATAAACTTTTATGGAACAGTTAAGACTAATTTTTTTCTCTGATATTGGACTTATAATTAATTAAAGTGGCAGTAAAGGATTTTAAAAGCGTCGTGTTCATGGAAAGTTTTAGAGGCTACAAAGTAAGATGTTATAGATCTAGAAGAAAAATTACTCTCATTACTTGAGACGAGTATCCACCCTTAACTACACATCTTACGGCCATTTTCACCCATCCAAGACGAGTGGATGAGTACATTTTTAATGCCCTGTGATGTAAAAAGAAATTCTACAGATGTGTTACATACTGTACATATGATTACATGTCACCAGGGCCCGAAGTCACCAAATTTACTCAGTACTCAAGCTCAACTAACTTTTCACGATTTTAAGATAAAACATGCAAAGTTTATTCTGTAACTGGACATGTTTGTATATTGATGGCATACAATTGTAAATAATGATAAAAATTATTGCTCATTTGAAGAAAACTTACAGAATATTAAAATAATATTTGAGTACGTACTCAACATATTTATTCGATTTTTTACAGGAAAATCATAAGTGTGACGCAAAAATTTATATGTAAATGATTAAAAATCATAATATGTTTCCTAATCACTAAAGTCCAAAAGTTTTATAAACAATTTTATAGTCAAAATAGTGAAATAAAAGTTGAGCTTGAGTATTGAGTAAATTTGGTGACTTCGGGCCCAGATATGATTGCTTATGATATCTGAATATAATGAACTTGCTTTATTGTGTAACTTATAATTAGTTCCTGGCGTATGATGATAAACATACTTAAATTACATAGACATATTTCAGAAATTATTCATCTTTTTATAGACCCTTTGGAACTGAAGTTTCGGCTTATATAAATTTAAAAACAATTAGGAGTTGCATGAAACAGGTGATTTTTTTTATAAAGGCAGTTTGGAACAGTTGTAGTGAAACGTTCCTATTTCATGTCGTAGAAAGATAAGAACAATTTATAGATGCTGATTTTTCAGACAGATGACCTTTTATTGAAAAACCTTTTTCTCTGAATGTAGGGTTCTAGCTTCAGACAAATTTTGCTGTGCTTTTGTACAAGACTTCAAAAATTAGGTGTGGCTAATGTTTTTTAACTTTTTATTTTATGAGACAAGCAATTCCTTTGTGCTTTGCCATCAGTAGATTTATGAACTTTGTTTGCTTTGTATGTGCTGTGAAAATGATTGTTAATGTTAATTTGTTTTTTGTTGTTGCAGAAGACAGAAAAGACTGAGTTCCTTGGCTTTTTCTACAAACACAGTATGCATGTATTGACGGCTCCTTTATTTGCAAATACAGTAGACAACAGACCTAGTAAGGGTGAGTCCTAACTCTGAATTACAACATTCTGAGAGAAATTTATCTAAAAGTGTAATGTCAGCTTGGTCAATAAGGATATTTATATTTTCACATGGAGAATGGCCATGTGATCTTTTTAGTTATTCCTAGTGTATGCACAGTACTTCTTCAAAGGTCATCATTTTAACTTTGGTCATTGAAACTGTATACAAGTATACAGATATACAAATGGCATCCATTTGTCTTTTGTTTTGTCCATACTACACCATTGTGTATGACAACCAAACTCCAATTACTCCTGCAAAATTAGCATTAACAAGCATTCTGTTGAACTTGTGAAATATTCCTGTATGAAAATTATTTGCAATAGAAAAGTTGAAAATATTCTATTTGTCTATTACAGATGACTTCCAGACAGCACAGTTACAGAACTTAATATTAGAATTACTGACATTTTGTGTTGAACATCATACTTACCATATCAAGAATTACATCATCAGTAAAGACTTACTACGCAGGGTACTTGTGCTCTTAAAATCAGGGCATGCATTTGTGGCCTTAGGTAAGTTCTAGATGTATGCTGTAGACTTGAATTACTCTTAGACTTCCAAATGACATCACAGGGAAGACACAAAAGTTGTCATTTAACAGCATTGTTCAGTTGTAAAACTAAAACCATTCCCACACTGAAAATGATATGTGGATAAATCTGTTAGTCATGAATATGCCAGTGACACTGGTAAGATAATTGTATAGGTCTACCAAGGTCATACAATCTCTAATACTTTAATGATGACAAGTAGCTTGTCACCCCTGTTATTATTTGATTTAGACTAATTTTGTTTGTAAACATGTGCCAATTTACCTTGGTAGACCTATCTTTCTCTTCTATCTTATTGTAAAAAATGTCAAAAATGGAAGGGAAAATTTAAAATGAAGTAGATAGTTGTAACTTATTGTAAAAGCTTGAAAGATATGCTTGTGTTAACAGGTTGTATATCTGTGAATGGTAAATAGCATACATTATGAATATTCATGCTTTCAATGCTCATACAATATTAAATACTGTACCTGCCAATCATTACGATTTTGGCGTAATTTTTACGATTTTTCATCCCGAATTACGCTGATACGCTTTAGTTATTCAAATTACGATTTTTACCAAAATCCGGATGTTTTTCATTTCCTGTTCGCCGTTGATTGGAGAATTAGATTTTTAAAAATCTTAGTCATTGGAGAGCCCCCCAAATAAACTATGTCTTAAAACGTTTTAAAGATAGTGAATGTTGCAAATGCAAGTCAATCTCCATTGAATGCAAGTATGGCAGAAAAACGTGTTGCTGAAGTTATATCAAGTGATGAACATGATGAGGATTCACCAAACATTTAGAAAGGAATATTCTTTGATCTTGGGTCTTAAAGTCTTTGAAATGAGTATCTTACGCACGTTGTTCTATTTGTGTCTCAGACTTTCTCATTTCATACGGAGGGGAACATAAATTATTAAACTACATCTATAAATGTTTGTTTAACTTTGAAGTAAGTAAAGTGAATTTTACAAAAGAAACACTTGAACATTTATCAAAAATGAAAAGGTATTGGGTAAATGTCAAAGAGACTATAATTCATCCTTAGGGGAAATAACTTTAGAGCTCTCCATACACAAACAAGTTTTTAGGGCAGTTCAGTTCTTTAATTGCCCCAGTTTTGCATCTTGAGTAGATCTGTATAGATTGAATTTTAGAATCTATAATTTTTTTGTGACCATTTTGAAACTTAAGTGATGTACATGTATATAGGTTTTTCTTTGGTCCTGTGTTGAATTTTTTCAAAATTAGCATCTAGTTGGCAAGCATTGATACGGTAAAAAATTAGCCTTAATTGCCCAGCGTTCATCTCTGTTGATATAGGTGTTCTCAGCGTCTGGGGGGCCGCGGCCCCCAGACCCCCGGCTTATTACTATTTTCTGTCAGATAGGGTTGGCAGCTCTGTGTATAATGTTTATTGTTATTGTCTTTGTAAATTGTAATGATTAAATTTTTAATCTTCAGGTGCCTTACGGTTCATGCGAAAAATCATTGGGTTGAAAGAAGAATTTTACAATCGTTACATCATCAAGGGTTGTTTAATGACCCCTGTAGTTGAAGCATTCCTACTAAATGGAAACAGATACAATTTGTTGAACTCTGCAATGATTGAGCTCTTTGAGTTCATAAAAACAGTATGTATATTTCTTCTTTTGGGTTGTATTCAAGATGCTAAGATTTTGAAATCCATAGAATAATAAATGGAATGAATTGAAATTTTCTTAGTGAAAATCATGCATAGAATTGTAACTTCTTAGACTACAAAAAGAAATGATTGGAGAACTCTTTCTTCAGTAAATATTGCATTAGATTGATTTTATTTAAGTTTGTTTTAGTTTGACTTTTCTGTGTATGAATTGATACTGTCATAAAATGTTTTGTGTTGTGATAACTTAGGTTTTTAATTAATCAGGAAGCATTTAGTAATACATGATAGTCATCTTAATAAATGTATGCGAGATACAAACCATGAATTATTCTGTTACAGGAAGATGTAAAATCATTGTGTGCACATATAGCAGAGACTCATATGAAGGATCTAGAAGTTGTAACATATGTGAACACATTTAAAGCTCTAAAAATGAGGTTTGAACAACAACAGGATAGACTAAAAGATAAAGGATGTTTAGATGGGTATGTTGTCTCTTTCATGTCTTCTTACATTAATTGAAATGATATTAAGATTGTTTTCTATGTAAAGTCCTTGATTTATTACCATGTATTATAAACAATATCTCAATATCTCGGTAAAGAACCTAATGACAAACAATATCTTGTTAACGAAGCTTATGGCATGAATTAAATCATCTTATTGGTGTCAAGTATTGCACATTGAATGTATTAACATTTGTGTTATTTATGAGAATTTAGTTTCCCCGTAATGCATCCCATGCATACCAAGATTGTTTGCAGAAAGCAGGTGTTTTTTTTCTTAGGTACATTGTAACCAGGTTCTTTTCTCCATTATTAAAAACTGGTTGCCATCATATAGATGAAAAATCGTTGAATGTGGTGTAAAACAGCATCCAAAACAAACATCCTGTGGCACAAATGACAAGGGAAAAGAAATCTGTTCTCAAGAATTTTATTTTTTTACATAAAGTAAGATACTGTAACCAAAGAATTGAATAGTATTATTGATTAGGAATTTTCTACTTATGCCTTTGTAAAATATGTGAAAATTTGGTTTGAAAGGTAGACTGTCTGTATGAAAAGTAGAGAAAGTAAAAGTAAGCTCTGCTGCTTTCGTGGAGAAAAAAATTGTTCTGTAAAACCTGTTTAGTGGACAGCTGCTGGACTAACTAAATTGTTTGTTAGATAAAGGTGTTCGCTGAATGAAGGATGACCATCGACTGCTAAAACATTCATACGTATAATCAATTCCAATCATTCTTGCAAACAACTGTTACGATGCAATGCAAGGAAATAAATATCAAGCAAAATCACCAAATAAAAGATTGTAGGAGTGTTTTTTAAAAAAAGAAGTCGGGACATACAGCTTAGTGAGAAATTACCTGTGGCAATGGAAGTCTATTAATCGAAAACTCTGTTAGTTCAAGGTTAAAAATACAGAAATTATGCATATTGGGGCCAACAGCTGTGTCTGATGTCAGGGTCAGGGATGTGTCCGTTTATTTAAACAGTTGCTAGTAGTCTTATATAACAATGTATATTGGGACTGAAACAAACCACCCATTACTAGAGGGTGTCCACTGAAGTAAGGTGTGTTATGGCAGGTTTTACTAATTTCAGTAATGTAATATTTGGTATTCTAATTTCTTCTTTTTAAATATCAGTAAGGCTTTTTATCTGACAGAACCATGTATGGACTTGTATTAAATGTTTAACCAATACATTGCAGGGTTGGCTTTAATTTCAGTGCCACATCACTCCTTCGGAACAGTCGCTTCAGACGAGACGTAAGGACACTAGATGAAGAGGAGGAAATGTGGTTTGACCAAGATGATGAGATAGATGATGGAGAAGCCATGGTTCCAATGAACGATGTTTTAAAATCCAAGTTAGATGCAGATTTTGATCAAATAAATAGATTCATAGAAAATAGAAAAGGTAGGATAACTAATATTATAGACATGTTATTTTTATATATCTGGTATTATTCACAGATTAAAAGTGAAACAATTCTTTTATCATTTAACAGATATTCTTACATACCCTGAGTTGGTCTATTCTTTATTTTAGAATGTTTTTTGTATAAACTAGAGTTTTATACACATTTGCCAATTTGTACACCATACATGTAATATACACATTTGTGCATCTTTATTTTGGATGGAAACATTTTCCTGTGTCTGAAAAATAATAAGTTTTGTCAAATGTTCAGAGAATATTTTTCTATTTTAGCTAAAGACATTTCATCTGATGCCAGAGAATCGCCCCCACGATTATTAAACAAATCAATAAACATTAAGTTAGGAGCTACAAACAATAGTCCTGTCAATAGTCCTAACAGTTCACCGGGGAGTCCTGGTAGTCCAGGAAGTCCAACTTCACCAGGAAGCCCAAATCGAACAGGAACACCGTGTCCCACACCCAACTCTTCACCACAAACCCCAATGTCATCACCCCAGTCAGACCAGAGCAATACGCTTGCACAAAAACGGGTAAGTCATGTTTTTATGTACGTTAAAATCTGATGTTCATCATGAATTGCCACACTTCTGACTTGATGTAAATTTAAAGTACATATTTATGCCACTATGCATACAGTACTTATTCAGCAGATAAAATGAAATGTTTTGTAATTCTTACAAAATATGTTAATTATTAGTGCCTATCAAGCTCACATTTCAATTTTAAGTTTTGAAAAGGAGAGGAACAATAATTTGTGACTGCCTACAACATAACATCTTTCAAGCATTTCAGAAGGTATAATTTTCTTTTCATTTTATTATTTCAAATTTCATCTGTTCACTTAATGCGCAAAATATTAAATGGAATAATATCATAAATGTGTTGGTGAATGCTTCAGCTATTGATTTTTATTTCACCTGAACAGAAGGTCAAAGTGAGCTTTTCTGATCACCTTTTGTCTGTCTGTCTGTCCGTTATCTTTTTACATTTTTGACTTCTCCAAAACACTGAAAGATTTTGATGAAATTTTATAGGAAGGAAGTACTCAAGGTCCTCTACCAAGTTTGTTCATTTTGACTAGATTGACCCTGGGGTGGATCCAAGGTTGGGAAAAAGAGGCCCAATGGGGTACTCCTCTTTAAAAATCTTCTCCCTCAGAACTGCTGCATGGATTGAAAAAAAAAAAACTAATTGCATCTGAGTGATCTATATAGATGTGTGATTCAAGTTTGTTAATTTCGTAGAAATAAGAAAATAAATTTTTGACATATTTTTGATGTTTTTTTTAGACTTTGTAATTTTCATTCATTTTTGTATGATTTCTTTGATTTTCTCCTCATTTATTTATTATAATGCAGTAAATTATGTGGGGCAGAATAGGTCTCCTTCTTTGGAAATGATTCATTTTTAAGTCTCCTCCACTCCCAAGGAGTGTTATAATAATTTGTAAATTGAGATTCCCATATTTGTAATATACCAACACAGTTCAGGGGAGCGATGTGGTCCAAATGGGCCTTGTGTTTATAATTAAAGTTTCTTATTATTTGCTCAACTGGGCCCAGTGAACTATCATTATAGCCCAATGTTCATTGTCTGTTTTAACTTTTTTTATTCAAAGAAATCCTTCTCAAGAACTCAAATTTGACACTCAGTGTACTCCTAATAGCAGACTTATTGTTTGCAAAAAAAAAGAGAGAAAAATAATAGAGGCTAGTACTCATAGGGACTCAAAAATGGCAAAAACTTGGAACATCTTTAAAAATCTTCCCTGAACCAACGATCATATTTCTTTTAAGATTTATTATACCAATTCTTATCGACAGAAGTTTGTGGAGCCACCTGGCTCAGACTGTAGCATCCTCGACTCTTGATTGTGAGGTTGTAAGTTTTTTGAGTCCAGCATGCGGTGGGTCGGTTTCTTGTCCTTTGTGTGAGACAGTAAAAACCAAGATCCTGTGACACATAGGTGTCTGCACGTTAAAGAACCCTCACTGCTCAATGGCCATAATGGCTGAGCATAGGCCAAAATTTGAAGCCCTTCACTGGATGAGCAATGGCTGAGCATAGGCCAAAATTTGAAGCCCTTCACTATGAGTGAAAGATTCTTGAGTGGGATGTTAAACAACAATAAACAAACAAACAAAAGTTTGTAAACAAAAGCTGTCTATTCACAAACATACCACTAGGAGCGGTTCAAATCACTTGGTACAGTTTATACAAATGGCTCCTTAACTCGAAACTGATTGACTTTTTGTTAACCAAGATATTAAAAAAGCTTTTATGAATTATCAAAGGTTTCAAGGTCACTGCGCAACCCCCCACACCACCACCCCGGGAAACCTATGCTGATTTTGTGAGAAAGTTGCCAGTTTACTTGCGGAAGGAGGAAGGTATCTTGTGGGGTTCCCTCCTCCACCATTAAAAACTGGTTCCTTTAATATAACTGAAAAATTGTTTAGTTTGTGTACAAACAAAAAAACATATAAAGGTCATGGGTCAGAGGTAAAGGTCACAGGCACCTCCGTAAATGGAAAATATCAGTTGCATAATTGACCAAATTTGCCAGGTGAGCATCTTAAGATAACTTGGCCTCATCATATTCCTGCTATCATACTTTGATTTATTCACTATTAATTTTTTTTTTGTTGGTTTGCAGCCTGGATTAGTCGGACTTGTAGACTATCCTGATGAAGATTCTGATGAGGAAGAGGATGACGACTTACCGACAGCAAAGCGTCTGCGACTAGCCACATAGCACTGTGTTACAAGCACAGGAGACCACAAACTTCGGTGCAGATCTGTAGTACAGTAATGGCAAAGAGAAACTTCTTCTGATGTGACAAGTTGTCCCTGTGATACTGCTAGCATATGCCATGAAAATTGTGACACAAACGTCATTTATCCCACACTTGGTTGCCAATATGTCATTGTGTGTCCGAGGATAAACATGTGCATAGGTGCTATCTCAAATTTAAGCCTGTGATTGTGAACATTGGAGATGACTTGACAGAATGTGGAGTTCTGTTTGTGCTGAAAGTGAAATGATATTCCATGGAACAAGTATGGAGAAAACTAATTCGACCTCATAGTATCAGTTATTGCATAATGAATATAGATGGAAAAGCAATATCATTTGTTTTCGAGTACTGTTGAGTTTTGTGTTTTTATTTATTTTTTTCATTGTGCTTTAACTGATCTCTGTGATAGATATTCCTAGTCCGTGGTTGTACAGGATTTCAATACTTTAGTACAAAAAACGAGAGTTTATCAAACATTAAAAAAGATGTGAAATCATGTATAGTGCTAGCTATCTATTGATTCCTTGGGGTCTAGAATCATGGTTCAAAGAGCAAGTAGAGTACGAATATGTTGTAATGATCAGTTCAGTTTGATGGATAACAAATTTTGTTGCCATAATTTTAAACAGATAATGAATGATAGAAATCCTTATTTATTTTGCATTTCAAGTTGTTGTCCTTGATTCGCAAAATATTTATGTAGAAGAAAGAAAATCCTGTTTTATGAAGTTTTTAAGTATTTTTGTCGGATAAGAAGAGATTTTCTGAAGGTATTTATCTATCCTCCATACAACCCAACTGTCTCCTGCTTTTGTTTTTTTTTTTCATGAGATAGAGAATTTTGTTTTGATTAACCATTCCAAGCAAAACATTAGTTTCTAAGAAAGGCTTTTAAAACATTTTGTAATGTAAGGAATGCCAATGTGCCTCCCACTTCTTTCTTTTCTTCCTGTGTATTTCAAATACTATTTGTATACTGCTTCTACTCTTAACATGTATACAGTTTAAAATTGTGTTCATGTAAATTTAATTTCTTCTTCTGGAGCTCATTGCATCCTTGAAGATGTGGTACATGTATCTAGCACTATGGTGATATTCCTTTAAAAGTGAGAAAAAAAGAAAATTAAATTGACAAAAGTGCTTTTTTTTTTTTTTTTTTTTTTTTTTTTAAACTTTTTGTCAAGAATAGGTAATGGCAAACATTAGAACCGAGATAAAACTAATCTGTTGCTTGGGATGATAGTTAATATTATTATTATCATTAATTTTTTTTTATTTATTCATCTCTTTTATTTTATTTATTTTGATGAAATAAGAATACATAAATTGCTGTTAGGATTTCCAAACTTTTTGTGGACTGTACAATACAGTAAGCTCAGGTTAAAAAACTTGAACAGGCAGAAACATTGAAGGCATAAGTGACCAGTCTCATAGGGTAAATGTGTGTAGATGTAAAATATTCATTTGAACACACTGGTAGCTAGTAATACAAGATCTCATTTGATCAATATGTTTCATCTAAGATCATTGTGCAAGTGTATCATTCTTCAGGACATCATTGATCAAGTTCATTTCTAAGTCATGATGTTTCATCTAGAATTCATGATTAGTTGCATCTATTTTTGACGTTTTGTAATAAATTTCATGAAATTATTGATTGAGATGGGTTCAGCCTTGTCAAGATCATAGTGAAGTTCTGTACGAAATTAATGTTGTAAAATGAATGTGGCTTTGTTATACTTTCATTTTAAAAAGAAAGGATTTAACATATCATTACCCAACATTGTATTAGAAGACCAATGAAATTTTGGATGAATTTGATGAAAGGTTTGCAAAACCTGATAAAACATACTTCAAGTGTACATTTACAATAAGTAATTATTAAGATGCATCAAATGGCGTTCTCTGGCCAACATTCCATGCCCTGATTTTTACATCAATGAGTTGCTCTATAAACGAAACTATAAGAAATGAACTTTTCATGTTAACTGTGGTCCTGTAACTTTGTATGGCAAAATGATGGTTTAACTGAAGGAAAAAATGATATAAAGAAGCATTTAGTTACTGTGACGACAGCATTTTGGGGGTATCTGTATTTCTTTGCTGTCCAAACTTACATGAACCCAATAATCGTAAAAAGATCTATACAATATTTCATCCACAATTTAATAAGAGGGGAAATTTTAAGCTTGAAATACTTGACAAGGAAATTTAATTTTGTTTTGTTTTGTTTTTAGTCTGAAACATGATGGAAATAAATTAAATTACTACCTTTTTGTGTCGGGAATGCTTTTCATTTTTTTTAGTGAGATGATGAAAATATGATTAAATAGTAAATGATGTGGATAAGTGTCTTGAGATGATTCCATAACAGTACTCTTCTATCTAGCAAGCTAGTGGTGATTTATCATGAAATAATTTATCTGGTCTTTAGCATTGATAAAAAAATGCCATTTTTCTAACTTAATAAAATTAAGACACTATTATCTGATGGCATGATGTTTTTTGATGCCTTCAAAACTTTTTTATGATGAGAGAGATGATTATTTCAATTTATTTTTATTAATACTGCAATTTAAAAAAGATAAGTATTTAAGTTATCTGTCACACAGATGTCCAATTGTTTTTCAGCAGCAACTTGTTGATTTCTTCACAACTTAAAGGTTTTGTGTTTTTCATTTCAGATACTGTGATAACAGATGTATAATTATACTATTATATTTCATTATGTGTGCCAGTAAAATCGATGTTGCAGAGAAATCGGTTGTTTTATGATGCATTGTTTTGATGATTCTTTTGGGGTCCTTAGTTCTACTTGACAACATATTGTTTAACACTTGTCAGGTTGATTACTTTTTTAAGCATTTCTTATAAAATGAAAATTGGAATTTACTCTTAAACAAACGGACTATTTAGAAGTTTTGGTCACTTGAACGATACGAAGGCAGAGGCAGCAACTATTTATTACTTGCATGGACTGGTGCATGCATTCATGTTTCATTTCACATGGTTCATCATTACACAGTATGTTTAAAATTGTACATAAAATGTGCTGGTTATTCAGTTGATGTGACTAGCAAGAAATCTCGTTCAATGTGAATCCCAAAATAGGCATTTTACCATTTTTGAATTTTTATTATGTAAAATAAGTCATGTTTAAAGAGAAAATATGAAAAATAAATGCAATATATAAATCTTTTATTACATGTTCTTGTCTTATTATTTACATGAAAGCGTGTCCGGTGGAAGTTATAAAGTGGTGTGAGCAGCAATGTTTTATTAAAGCTTTTATAACTTTGGTATTATGTTCATAATATTTATATCCATGACTGGTATTGAGCTGATGGCTGCAGTGAGACGGCAAAATACAAGTATATAGAGGATATTTGACAATTTTTTATGAATAGCATTTTTATCTCATCGCATCAGGCAAAAGAATAATATTTATTAGTGTGAGTAGCTGGTGAAAACCGGTCAAATTTCAACTAATGACACCTTACCATTTGAACACTTTCTAGTATTTTGAAATCTAAAGTCAATTTAGTGCTGAGAAAGTGAACTTCGATAGTCTGAATTCATCTTCGTAAAACCACATTCCGGAATGAATATTATAAAAATATGATACCAAAGTTATAATGCTCAAGACGATATCGTTTCTGTCAGTTAGACTTCATCCGTTGAGCTCCAATTTGAAAAGTATGTGTATTTTCTAAAGATAAAGTGGTATCATACAAAGCCAAATAATATCTCTAAAAGTATAACCGAAATTCGTCTAAGAGTAACCACTAAACAAAATGACTATATTAGCATTAGAAAATTTTCGAATTTAAATGGTGTTACCAGTGCCAAATATTACTAACTAGCTCTTTCCTACCAGTGGTCTCATGCGACCGAAATCTAAGTACATATTTTTATTATTCATGAAACCTTTGCCAATACGAGTAAACGGTGTTCAAATTCAACTAATCGGGTCGAGGCTTCTAAATAATTTCAGAATTGTATTTGATTAACAGATGTTGCGATATCTTAAGTCTACATAACGATGTTTAAACTTTAATCTTGTTTTATTCATCCTCTCATCACATTTGTCTTTTTTCCTGAGTATATGTTGCAGGTCGATTTCTAGAACTTGCACCTTATGTTTATCAGTAAAACAGACCCCGCATAATGTGATACATTTATAGAACTTATCTTAGCACAATGTACTTTAATTCACCAATTTAACATAGTAAGGACTTGGTGTGTCAGTCAGTACATTGCTGCGTCCTATATAATGTACTTGGTAAAGTACAAATGTTATATTCACGCGACAAGTGGCTTACACAACTACACGGCAATGCAACACGAGTATATAATTTATCTTGTTCTCGAAGAACCAACCATGTTGGATGATTTTGCATTTCGACTCGAGATGGATGCATTCCATCATGTATACCCTGATTATTTTGGCTGAAATAAATAGTTGTTAAGATATTACGCGTTGTGAAACAAGCGCCAAATTTGGTTGGAAGGTGCCTTCTCGAGTACCTGAATAGGAAATATTGTTGGCCATTCAACTTTCGACCATTTTCAAAATGGCATCATTTTTCATGATGTATTCCGTTATTTTAAAATGTTCTGCAATATTTTAACCCCATTTGAAATCAATATGTGTACGTGCACAGCGCATGCACTTGAATACATGTTATACTGTTTACTGTTTTGCTGTCTTTTACCTTTTCCACAAATACTCGAGACAAAGATTTGGAACCAGATAGTCTTGATCTGAAATACTCTTTGGTGTTTGGAAGATCGGTGGATCGGTTTTCTGGAATGGATGTTGTACAGTATGTATGTTTCTGGGATACAGTTGATAGCTTCTGACTTCGGTTGTTAATTTTTTTATTTAACCGTCGTTCGGGACATGGATAATGTTGTATATTGAGACATATATACCGGTGCATTGAAATGAAGTTGTTGCTGTTGTGTCAGAATGATTACTATCTATGTTGTCAACTGCAGACGTTATGAAATTTTGTAAAATGACTGGAGAAACAATACTTCATAACATCTTCATAAATTGAATGAGAATTGATTCCTCAGGCTGAATAGATATTTCCTCGGTCGTATGAGATACAAATGCCAAGCTGAATGGCATCTATCAGTTGTGGTTTTTTCTCGTCTTTGTATACAAGAAAAGACCGTCATACATATGGTGGTTCGCGGTCACTTGAATGTCTCGAGTGTTCACTTGTGCTTTGGTCCCGATTTTGTGACTGTTGGGTCCGAGCTCATCATTGAAACGAGGTCAACTGAACAACGTGGAAAATGGAACGACAAAATCTCTAAGAAAATGACCAGACACATTCTTTTGTTCAGCGAATATTTCTCTGCAGAGTTTCACTTTTTAGCAAGATACTCGGCACTAGTAAAAGTGAGTGAGTCACTCCTTCCTTGTTATACAACGATGTCAGACATCCCAATGATACTTTAAGTGTCGCGTACGTGCTACCTTTGATCTACACACTGATGGAGTTTTGTGATGATTTTCATCGCCATACCTTCACGGACTTCGCACCACAATGCTTGTTTCTCACGGATGTAACATTTTTCAAGATCGCTCTTCTGTTGGTGCAGTAGAACTTATTTTGCAAATCTGGTCGTTCCATCTACGACTGGAAAATAGTGATATGTGCGATCAACCGTTGATTTTTGTTTATCAGAATTGCTTTGTATCGTGTTCATAAATCACAAATAGCAGCTATATTTGTTACTCGTATACACGTGCATTAATACTTACCTGTATTGTGCATATTATAGCGCATATGGGTTTTGAATGAATTAATTTTAGTTCAAAATTATTAGTTTCTGACTTATAGTAGGGTTAAAAGTATAACAGTTCACAATTTAAGTTTTCATCTAATGTCTATAGGAAAAACACCGGCTTTGTTTACAACATGGGCGCAGACATTTTGGACACCCAAAGTTGTGCCCAGCGAGCTGATTGGTCATTAAATGAAAACATTAGTTTTGCCATTAATAAGTGAAATAAAGGTGATAAAAAAGATACATGAATATTGGTAGTACTTTGGAAATTATAGGGTTGACGGTTGAAAATTGAAAGGGAGGGGTCATATGAGAATAGATATTTTCCTTTGGTGCGGAATACTACGAGTTGTAAACAAGTGAAAATTTGAAGTAAAAATGCAACGGCAACCTATACTTTTGATTGCAAATTTTGTTATCAAAAATATTGATCTTCCACCACAGGGTACTTATTTGACCCAAGATATAATAAACATGGGAGTGACAGTGACCTGAAGTTTTGTAAATTAGCATTGAGGCCTATGGGAAAATATTTGGTGGTGTCTGTCCTTTACGTTAATTTTATGGAGTCACAACAAATTAACGTTAGAGTCCCGTTACTCACGGATGATTTTGTGATTTGTAAACAGGGCACAATTTTACGTCAAACCAGAAACCTACTCAAGTGTGACAGATGGATTCACAGCCGGTGTAAAGACAAGATAATCATTTTATGTTGTCCATTTTATTCCGTATTCTTTGGTTCGAATATAAAGCAGACGGAGACCGAAAATAAATTTTGATTCATTGCAAAATTTTCTATGTAGTTATGTGCTCACTTTTAAATTTCCAGTAGTCATGTGCTCACTTTTAAATTTCCAATTTTAAAGTTAGCAAATGACAATATCATAGAAATGTAAACCGCATATAGCGAAAACTCATACATATATGATTCACCTCCGGTAATAAATAAACTGAACAAACAAACAAGCATAGAACTTGGATATAAACAAACACGCAGAACATTATTACATTACATCCACTCGCTTCAATCTCATACTACAAAATTTGTACCTCCCTGGTCTTCACGTGGTGTGTTGGAGCACAATAATAGGGCATATAACAAAAGGTTGTGGACCAGAGGAGCAATAATCATTAGGTTATATATCTGTTGCTATTATTTCCATTCTTATCATGATCATATACCGTTTTATCATGGTCATATACCGTTTTGTATTAATGTTGTTCTCCATCTCGTCAATATTGTTTGCATTGATCAATAGAGATGTTATCAGTGATAAGGACACCTAATTTACTTAATGTTCAAGCTCAACTAACTTTTTAGGACTTCATGATAAAGATACACATAAGATACCTTTTTAGTTGTTCCGTTCCGTCACGGTCTGTCATTTTATTATGCAATTTCAAAGAGAAAAGTAGGATAACATCACTTCCGGTTAAGCAGATTATATATACATTTGTGTATATATATATATATATATACTCAAATTTTTAGCATCAGACTCAACATGTTTTCCAATGTTTATGAGAAAATGATAATATGAAATAAAATAATGCATAAAATCTGTGTGTCAATTTTCGCCGACGACAGCACTTTGTTTTAAGGCGTAGCGTATGGCGGGGTACGGATTGTGTATGATATCCATGTACATAGTAACTGGATTAGATGGTATTTGAACAAGAAAACATCATCAAATGACATCATTTGACATGGATGTATGATGCGTTTCTTATATAGCAAATTGAGATACTGAGTGCTAACTGTAACCTTTGAACTTCACTGCATTCTCTAAAGTAAGTAGTGACGGTTAGAACTACACCAAATGCTCCGCATAATTGGAAGACAAGTTTCCTTCGGGTTAAGTTTAAACCGAGATCCATCTTTGTTCAAAGGAAACCCCAATGTATTGGCATCGGAGCATAGCGCAAGTCTTATATAGTAACGTCTCGTCTAAATGTCAGTGAAGTTTCATTGTAAATAAAAACACTGGCGAGACATTAAACATTACTAGAACAATTTTAGCCAGATAATGTATAGACGCCTGTCCGATGTACATTATATTGGTAAACACTAGCATTACCATGATATATCGAGCCGGCCTGGCTCAGTCGGTAGCGCGCTCCACTCTGGATCGTGAGTTCGAGTCCCGCCGGCGACAGGTTGGTTTCCTGTCTTTCGGATGAGACAGTAAAAACTGGAGGTCCCGTGTCACAGTAGGTGTCGGCACGTTAAAGAACCCTCACTGCTCAATGGCCGTAAGTGCCGAGCATAGGCCAAAATTTGAAGCTCTTCACCGGCATTTGGTTACGTCTCCATATGAGTGAAATATTCTTGAGTGGGACGTTAAACAACAATAAACAAACAAACAAACCATGATATATCGCATTACGACAGGTCTAGACAGGTCAATGGGCAGGGAAGGGTTCGAAGGCGGGGCGCCCGGCACGGTAAGGGTAGGGATTGTCCTTTCGGATCGCGGGGGCACTGGGTCGATAGCAAAGAGCGTCGAGAGGGGGGTGTCAGGCCCCGAACGCGAAGATACACGCACCGATACTTGGGCCCCCGGACGAGACTGCAGTGGTTGCCAGAGTAACCAATTGGTACTAGGCTCATGCGGGGGAGGGCAGGGGTGTAACCGCCTCACAGAGGGAAACCTGTGGGCCGCTGCCAAGCTCGACCCGGTGACTCAAGCAGTGAAACTGTGTGGGAACGGGCGAGAGGCAAAAACGGCCGGTCCCAGGCGCGACCCACCCGCGGCCCGGAGGGGGAGAAACAAGTGGGCGAGCGGAGAGACGGTCTCAGCCGCGCCAGGCAGAGGCAAGTACCTGAGCGGACAGAACTGGCGTAGGGCTGCGACGAGATGGACGGGGAGAAGGGGCGGCGAAAGGGCGGCGAGGCGGGGTACTGCGGAGTGTGGCGACGCCCGTTTGGGAGGGGTGAGCTTTTGACGCTAACATAACGACACCGTGCGTCCGAAGTAGAGACGCATTGGGCGTACGAGACACTCGGTGCGGATAACGCAGAAGGCAAAATCTGCGAGGCACAACGAGCGTGGAACGGGAGGCGCACCCGGGGAAACTGCAGGAAGCGGTTTGCACGACCACGCCGCAGCGCAGTGCCGCAGCAATGGACGGAATCGGATCAGCGTTGAGGGCTAATAGCCGCGAGAGGCAGCCGCCACGCGCGGTGTATACCGAGGGCGCATTAGCGGGAAGACCACGTGGCATCCGGAACCCGAGACCTAGGCCACAGACGTTGAGGCGCCGGGACAAGATGACAGGTGGACGACAGCCGTCCGGACGGGGAAGGTACTCACCGACGCAAGTGACCGTGGGGCGCGGCACGGGGGGACGGGCGGCTCATCAGGTGGTCATCCGGGTCAGGCACGAAGGGAGTAGCGGCTACAGCTTGCGACCGGTGTCGAAAGTGGGAGACCGTGAGGGGCCGAAAGATAGGAGGGAGTCGGGGTGGCGACATCCAGTGGCGACACGGAGGAATAGCGAGGGGTGGAGTCGGCGAGCCGGCCGGCAGGGGACGGCCGACCCCGGGAGGGGAGAAAGGGAAAAGTGTCGCGCTTAACGATAAAGGGAACCGGAATGGGTGGAGGAGTTGGAGGGCAGCGCGGAACGTACCGAATCTGGGCTCGCGGGAGTCCCCGGCGGTTGGCGTGGTGCGGTAGGAGGAGGGGAGGGGCGCACGAAGACGTGCAACACCGACCCTGGAGGGGGACGGCAGGAATCAATGTCCGGGAGTTGGTACGCTCCTGGGGGAGCGAATCCGAAACCTCCCTCTTACAAGTGCCCTGGGCATATACCCCCCGTCCAAAGCACCGTTTCACTCTGCACGGCCCCTCTTCTGTTCACTTCGTACAAGTTCTTTCTGGCTGCGGCCTTACCTGAGCCTCAGGCGGAGCGCGCGGTGTCCAAAGGGTGCTCCGGCAAGGTGGCTACACGTCTGATCCGTTGGGTGCCGACGCCATGGGTGGATCCCCGGTCAGAAGACCGACTTGTGTATGAGGGTGGGGGTGAGCGGCCCGATGAGGAAGGACGAGGTCGTGTTGACTCGACAGGGGCCCCCCTGCCTTACCGTCTTGAGCGCCCCGCCCTGTGAGGGCCCTTGCCCTGCCGAAGTACACGGACATCACTGCGGCGCACACGACAGGCCAATCTTTGGACGGCACGGGTGTTGCCTCAAGCACTGGGACGATGTGCATGGCCAGACGGCGAGAGGTATCGAAGGGTGGCGCGCCGCAATACTGCCGAGCAGTACGTGAGGGGGAAGCCTGGTGGAGCGCGACGCCGCGACTGAGACCGTGGTGTGTGCCCGAGGAGAGGGGACGGAATGTATGGCGGGCCGCTCCCGGTCGACACTGCTCGACCATACCGTGACGACGAAAAAAACGCGGGCTGCGCGACGCGAGTGGGATAGAGGAAGAACGGCGAGAGCGACACAGAAGGTGACGAACCAAGACGGAGAACAGAAGACCGTCCATCAGGAAAGCGCAGCTGCGAGGAAGTGTGACTGAAGCCGAGTAGAGCGAGGGATCCGGCCTCAAGACCGGTTGGGGCGCGCGGGAGCAAGTGAGGTCGCAAACCGGTTTTGCGAATATAAGTATCGTGAGCCGTGCGTAAGGGGTGGGCAAACGGCAAGGGAGACGACAGCACTAGCGGCGGGACCCGGGAACAATGGGACCAGCGACAGTAGACGGGGGCGGACGGGAGTAAAGACGCGGCGGTGGTCGCGAGGACGGGGAGACCTGGGGGAACGGCCCGGGACGCTAGAAGGGGTGCGAGGCGGCTGGTCACGACGTGGTTACGAGAGGCCAGGGGGGACGTTTACAGAGACAGGCAGTTCTGCCCTCAGGAAGAGAGGTAGAAAAGAAAGACCTAGGTTCGAGAACGGGGATGGGTGAGAGACGGCCCGGAGGCGTAGCGGACAGCCGCAGCGCATCGAAGGCGCGGGGGTATGCCCGGGACGGAAAGCTCCCCGAAACCCGCTAACAGAATGACTGGCGGGGCTGGAGCTGAAGGCCGCGCGGGGCGTGACCGAGTGGGGCGCACGCAGCGGGGCTCCTTGGGCTCACGATCGAGAGTGAGGTGCGTTGGTACATTGGGCGGCGAGGGGAGCTGGCGAGCGGCGGGAGAGCCGAGGGGGGCCGAGGAGCCGAAGGGAGGTGCCCGGGGGGAGCGGTTGGCGATAGACGGGGCAGAGGGAGCGAAGAGCCGACGGGACACCAGCTACCGGAGAAGGTGGGGGGACGGGCGGGGGAGTTGCCAAGAGGAACGGGGATCAGCCGGGGGGGCATGTCGTAGGGGGGTCCTGGGTGGCGGCGAAGGGAAGGCGCCAGAGCGTCACGGGCTCGAGGGGGGAGGCGAAGGCGGAAGGTACGAGGGAGTGCAATATCGGTACGCACGTGCGCCCGGGCTGCAAAGGAGACATGGGCCGTCAGCACGACCAGGAGGAGCAAGTTAGTGCGGGACGCACTAGAGTACAGCGACGGCGACAGTGGCGAGGAGGCGGGAGCGAGCGATGTCGCCGGGAAGTATCAGACGTATAACGCGCCGAAGCGGAGACAAGGTGGCGGGGGAAGGACTAACGGACGCGAGTGCGGGGGGAACCGCAACGACTGGGGCTAGAGGGCACTACACAGACAGACGGAGTGGGGGCGGTGACGACGTGAGGTGGATGGCCTAAACGTGAGGAAGCGAGGCTGAGACCTGGGGCGGACCGGCACACTTTGCACGCGGGGCGAGACGAGCACCAGTCGAGGGTCCTGGACGAGCCACCGTAGGTGGTCGCTGGCGCGGTCACACTGGGTGCTCGTGCGCTAGGCGAACCACTGCGGCGATTCGAGCATGCAAGCGGAGGTTTATCTCCGATGCAAGCGCCCTAATTCGGCGGGGCTTTGCTGCACCCGGGTGGCCTAAACGCCGCGCGCCTGACTTCAATGCTTGGAACCAGAAGGGGGAACAAGAGGCGTGGCAGGAGGCTCAGGGCCGTAGTACTTGCGCTACATCGCTACAAACATTAGAGGGTCCACGGACGCGGCGACTAGGTTGGTGAACGCGGGAGAGCAGCGTTGGGGTGGTCGACGGGCTGCTTACGAGCCCACGCAGCGAGAGCGCGTTCAGGATGCGAATCGAGAGCTGCGCGCGACGCAGGGGCGTGACCGCAAGACGGCGGGACACACCGACACGGGAGGGATGGAGAGCCGGGCGAAGGTACCATGCCTACCCCTACTAAGAGGTCAGAGAAGGGGGACTAGCAGAGACCCGGGGGAGGCGGCTCCCTGGGCAGACGGCGACCGTAGGGAACAAAGAGAGAGGGTGGTAGAGCGGGTGACGGCGAGGCGGAAAGACATATCGGGGAACGGGGCGGAACGCAAGCAACTGATGCGGGGGGGAGGCGTGAGAGTTGTGACGGACGTAGTTCCGAGTCGCAGTTGGGAAAGGAGTCACGCTGGCGCGAGGGGGGGCGGGCCGGGGGCCGGCCGATAGGGGGGCATCTTCAACAGTAGCGCAATGGGGGGGGTACAGATCGCATCCCTGCCGTTTGGGGCTTTATCTGGGGAATTTGTTCTGGTGTTGTGCCGGGCACGTGTCAGATCGGGGCAACCGTCCGGGGGCACGGAAGAGCGTCGGCGCGGGGCGCATCTCCGTGCGATCAGGACTTGTTGCGTGTTTTCCAGCCGCCGACGCCTGAAGCCCCCGTCTGAAGACTCATAGGTCGCGCTAGACAGCGCCATGGCGTAGCCCTGTAACCCGCGGAGGGGAAAGCGCCGACGTGCAGCTGAACGCTGCGTAGGGAGTCGAGTCGTTACGCATATGAACCTTCAGACCGTCGGTGACAGAGGGAGTGCGGCCGGATAAAGACCGCGCAACGGCCTGATGACGCGGCAACGGGTACGAGGCAAATACTCGGCAGGATCTGAGGATACTAAGACGCTCCTGAGCGCGACCCATGGGGCGGACGCGTCATCGCGGGGCAAGGGAGGGCAACCAGCGTGGCGGTCGAGCAACGAGGTCCGTGCGACGGTATATGGAACGATGCCTGCGTAAGACGACCAGCCCGGTCGGTGTACTAGCGTCGCTGGACACAGCCTCACGGCCTGCTGCGGTGGCGAAAGACGCGAGCAGACTCTGGTCAGGCCGTGCTCGGGTGGGCGGAGCCTGGTTGGGTCTGACAGCCAGCCCGAGTCATGCAGAGCCTTGGGTGCGGGGAACCGTAGAGACACCGACCGAATTACGTTGAGGCAAGACTACTGATGCGTAGCTCGTAGTGGGGTCGATTTGTACCGCCTTCAGGCTGGTGTGAGACACAAAGAGACCCGTTCCAAGAGGCGGGGTGTAGCGTTGACGACGAGGTGGGGTGAGCGCTAGTGCCGGGAGTGGTGGTGGATGTGTCCCGCCACGATGTCAAAGGAGTGATCTCGACGAGCACAGAACGGGACTATGCACCGCCGGGGATGCGAAATAGCAAGCTATGCGTAGTGCCCCCGCGGGGGGGATCGAGCAGCCGATATGAGCGACTCTGGCACGGAGGGGTGGGACGTGGGAACGTTGGCGCCGACCCAGGAGGACCGTGCCGGCCTCGCCGTGTCCAATGGTCCCGTTCCGAAGGCCTGTCGCTGGGGCTTCAGGCCGTGCGTCGCCGGGGTTTGCCGTTCCTGCCCGAGTGCACCAAGCTGGGGGCTCGGGGGGTGAAGCTTGAGAGGGGCCCCGTCTGTGAGCGCGCGCCCTCTGGAGACGCCCTCGATGACGCTCTGTTCACTCTTGTTCGGAGACCCGGGACGTCAAGTGCAACCACCATGGTAGTATCGTACCCAGTACGGAGGAGACGCAGTAGACGGAGAGAGGACGGAACATTGCGGATTCTGACGGTGGCGCACGGCCTTCGAGGACCACGTGTGCCCACGCTGGGCAGCCGATAATAGAGTCATTTTTGGTCGGGGGTGTCGGGGGAGGCGTGGGTTGGGGCTCAAGGCTCCGGGGGGGCGCGGGGACATGAGGCGCGGCGGAAGGTGAACTGCGAACAGAGAGCGGACATAATGTGGGCCACCCGGGAAAGCGGCGCCTGGGGCGCCTCCTTGGGCGCCCAGACCTTGGGAGGGACTTGTGGGCCAGAGGTCCTCGGCTTCCTCCCTCCCCTGCTTAGCCCGCCCCGCTTCGAGTCCGTTGGGTGTCTGCCCTGTACACAGAGGCGTTTAGTGGTGTCCTTGTGACTCCCGGGTGGTGAGCTATTAGTGGAGTGGCCGACGTCGGCTAGTTGCTGGTATCTATATTGTCTGAGCGTAACCCGCAGGCAACTCGACCCCGGGCCGTGTGGGGATGGGGGGAGACATGCGGAAGACAGAGGGAACGGGATTGTCTCAAAGCGAAGGGGACGCGGGCGACAGGGACGGTGAAGAAAAGGCGGCGGACGAAAGTGGCGAGTAGCCAAGACGCACGAGCGGAGCGCCCCGTTCGGGTCAGGTTGGCATAACGGCCCACGAACCCCGCCAGCAGCCCGGAGGGGACAGGACGAGAGCCTCGGCCATGACGGCTAGTTGCCGCCCGTTTACTCAACACCCGCTTGGACGCTTGGTGGGTACAACCGTAGGGTACCTACGGCTAGTGACCGTTCGCACGGCCTTTAGCTCCAGGTCCGGCGGCTCTCCCAATGCCCGTGTTTCAGCCTGTTTCAATGCAGTAAGTCCCTTGTCTGCATTAGGATCTTGTCAGGTGAAGATTCAACGGAGCGACCTAGCGTCTTCGGGCTGTCAGTGCCCCGCCGCGTTGCCTTGACTCACCGTCGCCCGGACGCCTAGGACTAGCAGCTGTCCGCCGGACCCTCGGCACCTTTAGTTGAAGTTGCTCCTACCAAAAGTGTCTTACCTGAGCCTGGATTTGTCGGTCTGCTGATCGTACGCACCTTGGCAGTAGCCGGGGTAGCTGCGACCGGGACGCATTTAAAGACTGTCACCCGTGCACGCGGGCCTCCTGGTAAGGCCCTATAGCCGTGGACCGCACCCAAGTTGACTGCCATGGATCTGTTTGCGAAGCCAGAAGTGACTCCGGTGCGCGGCCTGTTGAGGGTATCGCAGGCTCGCCCAACATGCGGCCGCCGTCGGCACAGACGCGGGCGCCGATGCGTCGCCGAGGCACAAACCGCGTATCAAGAGCGGCGGCACAGTCCGAGTGTACCTTAATATTGGTAAACACTAGCATACATGATAAATCGAGCCGGCCAGAGCTCAGTCCGGTAGCGCGCCTCCCACTCTGGAACGTGAGTTCGAGACCCGCCGGCGACAGGTTGGTTTTCCTCTCTTTCGGATGAGACCCCAAAAAACTGGAGGTCCCGTGTCACCGTAGGTGTCGGTCACGATACAGAAACCCTCACTGCTCAATGGCCATAAAGTGCCCGAGCAAGGCCCAACAATTTGAAGCTCATTCAACACGGCATTTGGTAACGTCCTCCCAATAGTGAAATATTCTTGAGTGGGACGTCAAACAAACAAACCATGATATATCGCATTACGCTATAACACAGTTTTCTGTACTTAACGTCTTATGTTACCTTATATATATAAGTGATGTTTGTGCTAAGCGGTCACCATACCTTAACAATATTTACAAGATTTTACAGATAGGCCTACATATATTTTTATGTACGGTAATAAATGTGTCCATGTCAGAACCAACAACAAACACAGCAAAAATCGCAGACGATCACACACTGGATACGGAACTAGACACCTGATGTTTAAATATCATTCACCGGTACGTTGGTAATATACACAAAATGTCCGACCAGGATACAAAATTGTGGCTGTTTACGGCGATTGCTGCCGGTTCGGTTTTAAAACAGACAGTTTTAGCATGGGTGTCATCTAGGGGGAAAAATCCGGAGTTTGAATATGTTGGGAAAATATCGGAATTGTATGTGTTTCCTGTTAAATCATGCCGTGGATTAAAAGTTCAATCGGCGAAGTGCACTAGACTTGGTCTGTTTTATGGCGGTGTTGGTGATAGGTAAGTTATAAGTTTTAGAACCATATACATGTATACGTGCTCACTCATGTGGTAAGGTAGTGTTTTAGAGCATAACATTTCATTGATATGTTTATGTCTACATATACATGGCGATGTAATCTAATTACTTCAGTGTAACTTGTCAAAGTCCTGATCTGTTGGAGCTCAACTGATGAAGTCTAATTGACAGAAACGATATCGTCTTGAGCATTGTAACTTTGGTATTATGTTTATAATATTTAGATATAGGCCTACTCCAAAAGTAGATATACACATGTTCATACTATAACCTATAGGATGTAGATCTATTTTCCTTAATCTACTTGGCCTAGTAATGTATATATAGGCATACATGGTCCTTGTACTAATCTATATATGTAGGTTGTTTATTTATTTACATGTGTTTTAGTTTAGTATCCTAAAAGGCTTGATTTTGGCGGTCGAAGTATAACATATCACATGTTTTCTGCCGGTATTTGATATAGATTCTAGGCCTATAAAGTTTATTTTGAGAATTACCTGAGATGTGTGAACATGATAATCAAGATCAAGGATAGATACATTTTGATGTTCCCTCGGTAAACCCAAATGTGTAAGCATGATCGTGCACAGATTCATCAACAATTCTGATTTGTCAAAGAAGATGAAATGTAATCTGGACTTTTTTGTTTTAAATAATTTTTTTTAGTACGTCATGATTTAATTTTGAATTTTAAAAAAGAGCCTGATGTATCGTAATCGTAATTCACCACTGTTGTTAAGCTGTCAGCTGCAAGTTAATAATAATTACTGTTGATTTTTATTTTTCCTTCTGGACCCTCGCTTAATTTTGCATGAAACAATTCCTATTATGTTCTTTCTGTAAATATAAACCCTCTCACTCCCTAAATATCTAACGCTCTAATTTATTTGTTTAGACCAGCCTTTTATGGTCTGTACGGTTGGAATGGTTAATTACATTGACACAATGGTATCCATTGGAGTATGGAAGTCAAGTCATCTTGATCGTGCCAAATATAGGCCTATTTACGTTTAAAAATGCTAGCAGTATCGATATGTCGAGTCAAGCGGTGGTCCACAAAGGAAATCTGTACATACGTGACGTGTTACTTCTTTTTAAATTTGTTTGCGTTTTAAGTTTTCCATTACTATCTAAAATAAGTTCTAGTTTGACCGTTTTGTTTGTTTGTTTGCTTGCTTGTTTTTTTTCGTCGCATTGTTGTGCACTGTTGATTTTATTGAAAACGAATTTTTAAATATCTCCAAAGATCGATTTTATTATTGCATGCAATCGATACAGACAGTCAACGAAATATATAAAACGGTATAATAGATATTTTATGTAGACAGACAAAAGCGCAGCCATAGTTTAAATTTTAACTAAGTGATTTGTGGCACATAGCACAGACGAGAACAGTTCAAACCGGAGCGCATTAGTTTGTTGAAATATATGGATCCAAAGGCTAGATTTTTGAATACACTTAAGTTACATTTTCTTTTTCTTTTCCCCTTTAGCTTTTGTAAATGTGTTAAACTTTCACATTTTATGTACAATATGTGACTGGAATGATCCCAGACACGACCACATCCGAGTTGGCAAGATACAAGTATGTAATATTGTTAAATTCATTGCAGAGGCAAAAAATATAACACCACGAATGTCTCACAGTTTTGTACAATCAATTCTGAAACGAGGAACTTCTGGTAATAATGTATGTCGATACCATTTCACTCTATAGGAAATCCACTTCATGTTTGTAAAATGGCGACCGTTATTGTGATATTCCAAAAGTCAGTTTGATGATTTTATAATTAATTTTCTCACGAATTTGATACTTCCTTAATGGATAGGGGGCACTGGGGATGGTTGTCATACGGGTTGGTTGTCACATCGCGAAGTTTTTAATAGACTTTAGCACCAAGTCAATATGAATGATATCTTATTTGGCAATCCAAATGTTACGAGCCGGAGTGAACAAAATAGTAACCTAGCTAAGGCAGTTCTATCATTTATTAGCAAAAGCAATAGATTTACGTGACATAAAACATAATCATTTGTAGTTTTAGTCTCTCTCTCTCTCTCTCTCTCTCTCTCTCTCTCTCTCTCTCTCTCTCCATATGTGTATGTATATATGTACGTATGTATGTGTGTGTATGTATGTATATATGTATGTGTATATGTATTAATATAATTATATGTATTTAGAATGTATTACTATTAATGACTATGCATGCGTCAGAATGTATACCAATGATAAAAGAAGAGGGCTATTAACCTTAGTTGGAAATTTGTGCATAATCCGATTGTATTAATTATGATTCTTCAACTAAATATGTCTAATCTAAAACATTGCGAATAGTGCTAAGCATAGATGGGACTAGCATAAGAGTCATTGAACATATCATGTGTTCAATAGTTATGAACCCGCCATATTTGAGCGAGCAGTGCCAGGCAACAGAGTACGTACTTGCTTAGACTTTTTTGAATTTTGCCCTGATAAGTAATGCTTCTGACATCAGACATTTGCATATAAACAGACAACAGTTTAAAGATAACTTTTATCCATGTGCTAAATTATAATCGTTAATGTCTATTGTAAATTGTTACACAGTTATATAGACTTTATTTGCAGACGCCAAAAAATCAACAGTGTCAGTTATTTCGTGGTGGTATCTGCGGTAAAGATATTATAATATTTCCGTCATTTTTTCCATTATATATCTATAGGGGATGTGTCTAGAGTATAGGCATAGGGACAGTGGCTACAAATAGTTTATCTTTAAAAGAAACAATACTAGTTAAACAAATGCTGTACATATGCATACCATAACTGTGACTGTTGTATGCTGTGACAACCTACCCCTACATATGTGACAACCAACACATCAATAGGGATGGTTGTCACAAAAAATAATAATAATAAAATTGTTTGCTTTAGCGGCGTGTCAAAGACGAACGACATCTGGTAGCCAGAAAAAAAATACTATGCATGAAGGATTATACATCCTTAACATTCTATCTTAGTTGTAAGAAAAATGACATATTCCAATAACGAGGTTGTAGAACAACGAAAGTTCACAAAATGTGACGATCATCCCCGGTCTCCCCTATTTGAAACAAGGTCCAGCATACTAGCATGTTATCAAATCATAGAATTTGATTGTATGTATGGAATGTTGATGAAAATAATAAGTCGTATGTATCATTTGCACTTTCGAGCATGTAGAGACTGCAAGGAGGTATATGATGTCACATGTATTTGTGACAGTATCAGGAACAGATTCAGCACGTGCTTCTAAAGTTGGTAAAACTGTGTAAAACTATTTTTTATAAAAGATGGAAAATTGATAACAAATCACCAAACATTTTGCGCCTCGCTACGATCGGCAGAAATATTCTAAGCTTTCCCCCGCTGACTTGAAATCCCGAATCCGCCCTGAGTATAATAAATTAATATGGATCGATGTCGTAAAATAACTGAAATGACGGACTTGAAATCAGTTACAAATATTTATTCTAATACACCCAATAGAAAAAAAACCGAAAGGAAAACCCCAAAACAACAACAACATGTTGAATCGTGATTTGTTGCACAATGAAATTCTTTAATTTCTTTATCTACAGACATTGGGTCGTCAGAACAGCTGATGGAGGCTACCTCACACAACGTCAGGCACCCAAAATGGCACTCATCGGGACGAGTCTTCACGGGAACATGATACATTTGGACGCACCTGGCAAAGAAACACTTAAGTTACCCATTAATCCTACTGTCGATCGATCCTGGGTGAAAAAAGTCACGTAAGTGTAATTTTTTTGCCAATCTGTATGCATGCCATTCCAAGTCCATTTTTTACCAATCTAAACTATGCCTGTCCAAGTCATAATTTTTACCAACACGTACGTATCCCGGACCAAGTCCAAATAGTTGTTGCAACAGTTTTTGACCTTGTCTAAATCTCGTGTAGTGACTTACGCAAACCTATATACACAGTTCTTTGTGACCCGCTTGATGAAGGCAATGGGCATTAGTTGGTAAGTAACTATTTCTGACATTTGTCATTTCTTGTTTTACAGAGTGAAAGTGGACACAATCGATTGTCTGGACTGTGGTGATACCGTGGGACAATGGCTGGATGACTTTCTGGGCAAATCAGGTCTACGTTTAGTGTTTTCTCCTCCTGAATTCGAAAAGAGAGACGCAAGTAATGCTCAGAGGGGATGGGACCACAAGGCACAAAAAGGAGACATTGTAAGTGTGAAATGTATTTTGTTATATTGTCGTTCATATTAATTATAATGTCTGTGTGTCTGTGTGTCTGTCTATCTGTCTGTCTGTCTGTCTGTTTATCTATCTATCTATCTATCTGTCTGTGTAATTCGCTTTTATTGGCAAGGTGATTATTTTTTGTAGACGGCATTCCATGACTACTGTGGTTACATGCTGATGACCAATTCGTCTCTTAAAGATCTCAATACACGTCTAAGAGAACCTGCATCCATGCTGCGATTTCGTGGAAACTTCATAGTTGACGGCAGCTCTCCTTATGATGAGGTAAATAGAATGTATTCTAATCAGTTTAAACATATTTTATTGCCATATATTTACACATAGGATCAGTAACAAGTTTTACAAACATAGTATAGGCTTCTTCTTAACTCGTCCACCCCTGATAAAACAGTGACTTAGACCAGTCCAAATGTGTCTCCAGGGGTGAATAAGTTAAACCAATAAATTGAATGCATTTTGGCATATGTGTACATATAATTATACATTTCACTTATTCAATATTTTAATTTAGCTTACTTAACATAAATGGGATGTTATGGATAAAAGTTTAGTTCAATAATGGTTGTTGGTCAATCTGTACAAATATTTTTTTTTTCAGAGGAATAAATGATATTACAAAGGATGTTAATATTTCAGTGAATATTCTATTATATTTTTGTCTCAAGTTTTTTTTTTCCTTTTGTAGGATAACTGGGCTGAGGTGAGGGTTGGGAAAGCAACAATGAGGAATATTGATGCATGCACGAGGTTAATTATACTTAGAACTATTATATATACCCAAAAACTATTGTTACAATAGCCAATATTATACAGTTTTTTATATCAAGAACTATTACAGTAGCCCATACCTGCAGTATTATATATACAAAAAACTATTGTTACAATAACCAATATAAAACAGTATTATATATACCCCAAACTATTGTTATAGTAGCCAATAGCAAGTCGCATAATTTTTCATAGAACTATTATTACAATATAAATACAAGCAACCACATGGCGATGAAAACATGGAAATTACATGTATATAGTTTTCACTCGAGATTTATTTCATTTATTTCTTCTACATTAACATTTAATATGCCAGTAACTCAAATTTCGTTAAAATCTTATCAGATCAATATGTTTTGGTTTGAGATTCATTCTAATATTTTGAAGGATACCTAATTTATTTTTCCAGATGTGTTCTGACAACGGTTGACCCTTCCACTGGACAAAAATCCAAAGATGAGGAGCCCCTAACAACACTTAGAACGTATGTAATCTTTTAATTGATGTTTGGGTGAACTGCTTGATGTATAATACACACACACACTCACACACACACACACACACACACACACACACATCAAAGCACTAAAGCCAACAACACTATATATCCTATGGTGTTGGAGTTAAGCAAATATATATATATATATATATATATATAGAGAGAGAGAGAGAGAGAGAGAGAGAGAGAGAGACTCAATCAATATATCAATATTATGTCAACATCAAACTCTTTTGGGTAATGTGTGAATGTCTGCTTTCTTTCAGATATCGCTTGAAACAAGGATATGGTCAGAAGCCCCTTCTAGGGGTTCATCTTGCCCTGGATACAGAGGATATCATTAGTGTTGGAGATGATGTCTATGCCAAGAGATATTAATTCATTTACAGCATAAAGACTTGCCTTTTTCAATATGTATATAAATACTTGTACTTACCTTTTGTCACGTGACTGAAATTAATTATCAAGATCGGAGAATATCTATATTGTTGGAGCTAAGAGGAGTAATTTCAGTTTGAATATTCATTTTTTCTAGAAGTTAAAATATATACAACTGTTTATATGGATGTTTCACTGATATTTTTGATGTACAACAATTCCTTTATTCAGTTTTGTAAAGAAAAAAGATAAAGTGAAATGTGGTATAATTTTACAATTTACAAGAGGAAATCATACTTTGAGGTTGTATAAGAAAATTAAATGAAATTTTAAATAATCGTAAAATGGATATGTTTCTCACAAAGGCATTGTACCATATACTTCCAGAAATTTGGAATCCTTTTTGAGTATATTGTTATTTACATTATTGTTCAAATATATTTTAAAAGTGATAAAACGTTTTTATACTTTTATTTATATACAATATGTACAGAAATTAAAAAATATTTATATTCTAGTTTATATAAAGATGAATTATAAATTAGTTAATGTTGGCATCTTATGAATTCAGTGCAATTAATTTTTATGTGATCCTCTTCCACCTGTAATTTGCCAACTGTCAAATAATCTATAATGATAATAATCGTCATTAATTAACATATTTGTAATATTATAATATGATACGCATATCATTAAATTTTGTGTAGTGAACATGGTTAGTTTTCTTGTATCAATTACTGTTAAAGTGGGAATTTACGCGTGGGGGTAATTTACACTAAATATGCAATGAAGAGTTTTTCGTGTAAATGACCCCCACGTACCAGTCCCGTATGTGCCAGGAAATTAGATTATTATATGACCATTTTGATATCATACGCCTTCTCAATCCGAGGTTCCTGATATCAGCCTGAAGGCTCTAACACTTGCTTACATGAGGACGATACATCACGATCTCGGTTCTATCCAATACACCGACTGCACGAAAATATTTGACATATAAATGTAGTTACTTCAGAAGAATACATAAAGGAACACATTTGAAGTTTATAAGAATTTACTGATTAAAAATGAACGAGTTTATTCCCATGATTGGTCTACAATATTCAGGTTCACCCACGTGGAGCTGGAAAGAGAAAAAAAATGTCGCACGTATTAGGACATATTTAAAGTATCGTACACATATGAATTATAAAGTAACTCTTTGTTATTTAACGAAAACCTGTGCAATTGATTTTGCTATGAAACAAAATCTGAATTTAAGTTTACAGCCTATTTCTACGGGGCATTTCGTTATCATATAGCCCTACCATGACGAAATTAAACATCTATATGCATCGCTGTAAGTTAAAAAATAAGAATTTAAATGCCTTGAGGTTTGGTACGAATCTACGAGATAATAACACTATGTTTCTTGTCTGTATAGCATGTGATTATAGCAGTTGGTGATTGAATCGTTTCCTATTCCATAATCTTGATAACTGATTTTTTAAATGTCAAAGGTATATAACTAATATAACGAGATACTAAAGTGCTTTTTTCAGTCAATTTGCTATATGTTACAATGCATAATGTTGGCGTTTGAATTTTTTGACGCAATCCATGATCTACAAAAATGATATGATTATATATTTTTCAGTCACATATGCGTTTGCAAAAGGAAATCATACCTGCACAAGAACCTTTTGATACAACATTCCGTATGAAATCAACAGTGCATTTTTCACATATGTTGTCTTTTATATGTAATTTGTAGCCGTTGTTGACCATTTCCACGCATTCATCTAGTGATTGTTCAGGATCAAGTTTGTACTTCCTGCCCTTGGTTAGGACAATTGCTGATAGTTTTCCAGCCTTGGTGTGTGTAGTTATACTGTACTTACATTTCTCATTAAAGTCAGACTCGTACTCACAATTTCCGAACATCTTGATGTCGGAGCCACAGGTTGTATGTGACATGACAATTTTACAACCCTTACCTTGAAAAGGAAGTACATAAAACATCAACGTTTATATCTTTGTAAGATCCAAACTACTATGTATTCACTCTGTGAAAGAATTTATACTGATATGTTTCACTTTACAGACACGACGTTGATACTTCTTTACCATGTTTTGTTCCACTTTTGTTTCTCTTTATCTACATATTACTTATAAACACTTTTAAAATTTATACCCTATAAGCGGAAATTTTAGTGAGGATTTAGTTTTGGCATTATTAGCGAGATTATTAGCGAAGTTGTTGAGATCGCTAGAATTGAATATCGCTAACAATTCATTCCTCAAGGTAGGTAAGAGTTATCTATGTTTAATAATAAAATCGCTAAAATTACTTTTCGCTAAAACTATATACCATACTTTTAGGACAAAACGCTAAATTTGCGTCTCGCTAAAATTTCTAATTATACGGTAAAATTCCTGTATATTGCTGCCCTTCACGTATACAAAATTTAAGTAATAATGATATATATTTATATGATTGTCTGAATTGAGTTGTCGAAGTCACCAAACTTACTCAGTACTCAAGCTCAACTAACTTTTCATGATTTTAAGGTAAAAACATGCAAAATTTATTTTGTAACTGGACATGTTTGTATGTTGACGATGTACAGTTGTAAATAATAATCAAAATTATTGCTCACTTGATGAAAACTTCAGAAATATTAAAATATTGTTTGAGTACGTACTCAAATTTTGAGTACCGTACTCAACCTATTTATTCATTTTTACAGGAAAATCCTAAGTAAGACGCAAAAATATACATGTGAATGATAAAAAAATAATAATGTGCTTCCTAAACATTCAAACCCAAACATTTTACAAACGATTTTATAGTCAAAATAATGAAAAAAAGTTGAGCTTGAGTATTGAGTAAATTTAGTCCCTGGACTTTTTCGCTCCCATTTAATTTTCGCCATTTTCGCCCTTAGATGAGAGGGCGAATTTAAATGAAGGAGAAAATTTGAAGCTAAATAATTGAAACATGAACCATTATGCCATCCAGTATATTATGGTGATGAAGGGCGTATTTAAGACGGGACAAATATGTTTTCTGTCATAAAAAGGTGAAAATATCCAGGGAAGAAACTTTCCAGTTATACAGTGTTTTAAAGCCAATACCCAAATGTTCGCTTCTCTAATATTAAAGAAAAGATAAAAATTCAATCTAGCTATGAAACAACACACTTTACTCTCTATTAAATGAATACCTGGGACTGGAGGTGGTCTACTTATAACGTGAGGTGGCATCTGTTCATCTTTTGGAGGCTCTCTTGGGATCTTTGTACCTGTCAATAAAAACATGGGATGTTGATGTTATATGAAGAAAATTAATTTGAGCTATGGAAATTTCTACAATTGGAATACTGAAAAAATTAATAATTGTAAAAAAACACGCATTCACACACGCACGTGCGCACGCATACATCGATATTTCTAGCTTTACTATTTTATGAGTAAAATCAAGTATTCAATGCAAATATACATTGTAAAAAAGCACGCATTCGCACACGCACGTGCGCACACACCGATATTTTTAGCTTTACTATTTTATGAGTAAAATCAAGTATTCAATGCACACATACATTGTAAAAAAAGCACGCATTCACACACGCACGTGCGCACACACACCGATATTTTAGCTTTATTATTTTATGAGTTAAATCAAGTATTCAATGCACACATACATTGTAAAAAAGCACGCATACACACACGCACGTGCGCACACACACCGATATTTTTAGCTTTACTATTTTATGAGTAAAATCAAGTATTCAATACACACAAACATTGCATTTCTATGCAATGAAAATGTTAATGAATCATAAAAAGTATGAGGAAGAGGGTGTTTAAATAGGAATTACAATAAATAAAATTAACGTCATAGTCAAACATTTAAAACAACAAGATGTATTTGTGAAACACAAATGCCCCCGGTCCCAACAAAATATTGTACTTTATATGTACGCGGGACGGGATTACGGGCAGACAAACGGACAGATGGACGATCCAAACACTAGATGCCCCCGGCAGACCTTTTAGGCCCGGGGCATAAAAAAATGCTTACACTCTGATTCCCCGTCACCTTCATACCCTACGTTACATGTACATTTGTACTCTCCATCCATGTTTCTGCATTCTGCATCCCTGTGACAATTAATTCTTCTTTCCTTGACGAACATAATGTTAATACCACCATCTTTAACACATGTCTGTACAATATCACAGTTGGTTAGAGGTCCAGTAGATCCAAGCTGAAAGATAGGAATATATCACTTTGATATTGATGCATAGACTGTACACAAGGTAAATGAAGAATGGTTAGGGGCTAAATAACGATATTTGCTATATTCTAGAAGTATAAATCAATTCATGTTTATGGTTTCCCCCGAATTTTTTTGTTTAATGAAAATGCATAGAAACATAATATCTATATCATTAATAATAATAATAATAATAATAATAATATGCTATTTTATATACATGTATATCCAGAATTCTGCCCCAACGTTGGCATCAATTGATACGTAAAAATTGTCTGGGAGAATTACTTTATAAAATCAATTAGTATTACAACTTCAGTCAAACATGATTTTATATTGAAAATATACCATTGAATAAAAATGAACGTTAAGCTAAAATTTTTACCCGGGGTAATATATTATAAACATTTAATTCAATTTGTGGCTTACTGGGAAATATTCTCCTTTATAGAAACACCCGCATTCTTCTTCCCGGACACATTTATCACCACTGAGTACGTATCCATCTTTGCATTCACATCCTTCTTGTGGTGCAATGTTGCACTCCTCAGATCCTTCAGGCTGTGTACATGTAGCAGGGCATCCAACGATTGCTGGGTTATACTTTTCATTTTTACCACAGGTGGCAGCTGGAAATGGACGAAATTGTAAGTAATACTTACATCAATGAATGTGTGTGTGTGTGTGTGTGTGTGTGTGTGTGTGAGAGAGAGAGAGAGAGAGAGAGAGAGAGAGAGAGAGAGAGAGAGAGAGAGAGAGAGAGAGAGAGAGAGAGATATTTCGAAATCCAGAAATAAATACCTTCGAGGACATACACGTGTACCAGTTTCTATTGGGCCTCATTGATTTGACAAATAAAAAATAACACACACACACACACACACACACACACACACACACACACACACACACACACACACACAAATAATAGAAAATCTGATTTCGTAAGACTGAAAGACAAATGTATGTATTTGACCATTCTTCATTTACAGATAAAATTCGTACAAATCACAGGAAGCATGTATCACTGTCTATCTTGTAAACACAGACATCTATAAACTGTCTCCAATTGGAAGCTACGTTATGTTATGGAAGTAAATGCTGGTTGAATTGATCTGTGCAACTGTTGTGTTTTGACAAAAAATATATACATTAAATGTTCCATGGTACTTCATGGGCATATAAACTTACGACAGAATCCCGGACTTCGCCAGGTTACCAGTGCGTCTCCTCTTGTCAGACAAGCTTCGGCAAAAGCCTCCACAGACATACAGGCAAACTTCTGTGCTGCATCTGGCGAGTTTTCATAAGCACACACATCATCTTTGCATGAGTGATAAAATTCCCGCGCCAATTCTCTATCTTTAGCAATACAGCTAGAAAATGGCCCAGTCTTGTCCAGAATTATACCACAGAAGGAGTTAGAGCCGATACGTTTTATCCATAACATGGAACAAGAAATGTTAAATTCTGATGTGTGGCACCTACAAAAATTAAATGACTGAACTATCAAGTATGAAATTGAATCACATCTCTATTTATGTATATTCAGCATATATGTCTAAACTAACGGTTCTGACAAATATTATACCAGACTTCTTTTAGATAATCCTGGACTAAGTCTTTTGATATTCCATCTAAGCATTTTGGAATATCACATATGTGATGCATTCACGTATACGTACCTAATAACTCATCTTGACTCATTCCTACTTGTTTTATTGTTTTGTCAGATATACAACTCTCTGTGAAGCTTTCATACTTTAGCAGTGGTCTACAGGAAAAGCATTAGTCCTAAATGCTGAAGGCCTCGGGTTTAATCCCTGTTATGGATCATACCGGAGACTTTGGCAAAGCAGGGGCTGACTATTACTTCACCAAGGTCTCGACGTACTGGATATAAGAAATTGAAAGTCTCTATATCAGTCAAGCATTCTGACAGGATGTAAAAAAGGAATTAAACAAACTTACCTTTCACCTGGTTTTGCCAAGTCATCAAAGACGCTATAGCTTTCTCCTATAAGTGAGTATCTATTTTTGTCGTTAGATACATCAGTTCCGGACTTCGTTTTCATGTCATCTCTCTTCCCGTTGCAGTTTCCACAAATTCCGTTAAGGGATTTTCCAAAGCTTTTAGGAACCGACACTGAAACGGATTGAGAGCCGTCAAAACTGACAGAGATTCCACATGAAGTAGTCACTATGATAAATCGTCCTCTGGTAACAACTTTGAATTCGTTGTTGACAGACATGTATGGGGTATACATCCGGATATTATTGATCTGTAAGTAAAATTTGAAAGATAACGGGTATGTCAAACACTAATTTGTAAAAAACCCATGTTAAATTGTTCCAACATTGGAACATTCAAACAGTATATGTGTAAGTTTCGATCCCTTTTAAATTTCACTATTTTCACTCTTAGATGAGAGGGTAAATTTAAAATAGAAGCGATCTTTTCAAGCTTAATAACTGAAGTAGGACATTACATACCATTTATGAGATGTTATGTTTCAGGGCGAATTTAAGACGGGGTGAATATTTGTATTGCGTTTTAAAAGGGCCACAATAACCAGAGACACAAACTTTCCAGGTATACAGTATTACATGACCTAGTTGTATCGGTAAAAACAGTGTCTGTTAAGATCATAAGTGATATTCAACATAGGTATACAGATCAATTAAGACTACACTCATGACCAGTTACACTTATGCCTATTCGTTGTACGTCGTGCTACGTTTGCATTTGAGCAGCTATGTCATAAACGCAAAATGTCTAGGCCAAACTTGCAATAGTATCAGAAAGCGATTGACCTCCATTCAAAGACTCATGACTGTCACTTCTTGCACATTCTATACATCGTATACACATAATGTTATTTTTTCGTATGCAAAACTATTGTGGAAAAAAGTACATAAGACTTCACATCATAAATTGAATGAAAAACAAGAGATAACTCCTATAAAATTTCTGATGTAATAGGTCTTGTGCAAAATTCAATATCCTTGAGGAATGTCCTTTCAGAAAAACGCGAAATTCCTCTACGTGAAATTTAACAACTATACAGCGTTTGTTTCAATGCAAACATTCCAAATCTACCACACGAAAGATAACGAAATGTATCCTTGTTTTCAATAACATTATCAAATATCATTCAATACCATATTAATGTAATAACATGTATCATCGTGGATCGTAAGTTCGTGGGGTTAAATAATCTAACGTTATTATTGCTGAAAACTAAATGCTTACCCTTTTCAAATGATCTCATTTTAAATTTTATCTGTAATTCATCTTACAATGCAAAAATAAAAGTTATATAGCCAAAATGTATTCTGTAATAGAGTTCAAATGTTTAAGTCTGTCGACGTTGTTCATTTTGTCAAAGGGTTGTAAGTTCGTGGGTCAACTTCCGGAGCACGTGACTTTTTTGTCCAAGCTCTTACCACAGATGTAGTTAATATAGGTGAAACATATGCAACATATAAAAAGAACATAACTGATAATAAGATTTTAAAATTAGAAAAAGAAATTGAGAAACAACATGAAAACCCCGAAAACCCAGAACTTGAAGAATGTAAGCTTAGGTTACAAACATCTTAGACAGAAAAAAATGAAAAGGGATTTTACTTAGATCTAGAATTAGATGGATTGAAATGTGGGGAAAAAACCAACAAAATATTTCTGTGCTCTCGAAAAAAAAAGAAATTATGTAAATAAAAATAATAAGCATCATAGAAAATGATAAAGGTAATCTTATTCAAGACCAAAAAGCTATTCTAAATGAAATCCATAAACTTTTTACTTTAATCTCTATAAATCTCGAGATGATACACTTGAATGAAAATTATAGAAAATATTTTAAAATTTGATGAAATACCAAAACTAAAAAAAAACAACAGCTCAAAGCTTAGAGGGTTTAATAACAATATCTGAGGCAGCAAAATTTTTAAGGAACAACAAAATAATAAGAGCCCAGGATCAGATGGATTCCCTTGTGAGTTCAACAAATTTTTTTTAGGCAAAGATAATGGAGCATTTTTAGTAAGATCTCTAAATTTCGGTTTTTACATAGAACAATTTATCAATAACACAGAGACAAGGGATTAAAAACAATACTACCCAAGCCCAATAAACCCCGCACTAATCTAAAGAACTGAGGCCCTATTTCTCTTTTGAACGTATCATATAACATTATTTCTGGATGTATAGGAAATAGAATTAAAATATATATTGCCAAAACTCATACATGAGGATAAAAAGGATTTCTAGCGGGTAGATTCATAGGGGAGAACACACTCGTTTACTTATGATTTACTACATACTGCAAAAGAAAATAATATCCCAGGAATGCTTTTAATTATTGATTTTGAAAAAGCCTTTGATTCCATTTCCTGGAAATATATTATGAAGGTTTTAAAAAAAAATTAATTTGGACATGATTTTATGAAATGGATTCATATAATTGAATAATAATATTTCATTGCGTAATTCAAAATGGAAATTTCTCAAAATTCTTTCAAATTGGGAGGGGCTGTAGGCAAGGCGATCCTATTCGCGCCATATATATTTTAACCTCTGTGTGGAGATTCTATTGATCCGTCAGGATAAAAAATATTAAAGGTATAAATGTAAAAAAAACTGAATACTGTTTATTGCAATATGCTGATGACACACATGGGACAGAAAAAAGCCTTAAAAGTACCTTAGATCTATTATACCAATTTGCCAAAATCTCTGGAATTAAAGCCCATATTGAAAAAAAAACGAAAGCAGTATGGATTGGTGCTAAAATGGGAGAATTACAAGTTTTATGTCCAAATATAATTTAAATTGGACAACAGAAAAATTTAATATTCTCGGTATTAACTTAAAAACCAATGTTGAAAAATATTTTTGAATTACTCTAGTAAAATTAAAATATTGAACAAGAAAATATAAGCTTGGTCAAAAAAGGGACATAACTCCTATTGGAAAAAATTTCTGTTGTTAAAAGTATACTCCTACCTAAACTCACTCACTTATTCACTTCACTTCCAAGTCCTGACAAAAACATTATAAACCAAATTCAAAATACTCTATTTAAATTTGTGTGGGATAATAAAAGAGACAGAACTAATTCAAGATTACATGGATGGGGGATGCAAAATGACCCACATAGAAACTTTCATAAAAGGTCTAAAACTATCTTGGTTTAGAAATTTTTTTAATGACATACAATCAAATAAATGGGTTAGGCTCTTTTTGGACGCTACAAATATTGAAATAGATAAATTATTAAAAATTGGTGGAACTTATGAACAAAAGATAATCAAAAATATAAAAAAATCCATTTTGGAAGGAAACACTTAGCAGAAAACATTTCAGATCCGTCAGAAGTTCTGAATACACCAATATGGTGTAACCCCCAAATAAAAATTGGAAGATCTGAAGTCTTTATAAGTCTTGGTATGAGAAAGGAATTATTAATATTGGGGACCTTTTAAATCAAGACGGAGAATTTTATTCTTTCGAACAATTTAAAGTAACCTATAACCTGCAATGTCCTTTCACAAATTTTTTAGGCAATTAAACAAGCAATACAAGCTGAATGGCCAGCAATTATTTCAATAACCCCTATCCAAGATAAAACTCTGGGCCCAGAAAGACCCAATCATATTAAAATTTTGTGTAAAAATAAAAAAGGCACCAAAGCTATTTACAACTTCTTTATTCACAATTACATATCGGAAAATAAAAACTGTCAATCAATCAAGTGGGAAATCATATTACAACAAAATATAGGTGGAAAAAAAAAAATTTAAATATTTTGTAAAATAACAATAGATTCCAAAATTAATATGGGTTTCAATACAGAGTGGTAACAGCGCGGATTATTGCTACTAAGAAACTTTTATTTTCATATGAATATTAGAGAAGATGCAACTATGATCTTTTTGTAAAATATATCAAGAAACCATTACAACATCTATTTTTTGAATGGTGATAAAGATCAGAAACTTGTGGAGAAAGTTAGAATTTTGGATATTAATGAGAATAACACCTAAAGTTTAATTTCAATCTTTTAAATATACTCTTTCTGTTTGATGATATAAGCAGATAGGGGGCGAAGGCAATTAATATTTGTAATTTTTAATCAAAAGATATATCTATAAAATGTAGAATCCCAAAAACAGTAGTTGTTTTTTTGATGATTGTAAAAAATATCCTCAGGACTATTATGTCACGGAAAAACTAAGGTACAGTATTAAGGAAACATGACAAATTTAATGAAACATGGCAAGTTATGCATAACACACTATCTGTTTAAAAAATATGACAAGGTTATTATTATTATTATTTATATTGTATATCTGGATAAAACTCCAAAGTATTTAATATAACAGAAAGAATGTCGGTTGAAATTAATAAATATAAAATACAAAAAGGTTCGATGACGTGAGGTAGTTAGGTTATTTTGTCTAAAGTATAATCGGTATACATGTATATGGGAGTGTATGTAAATGTATGTATATGTATAGTAAATTCTTATCTATGTAAGTATGCAAGTATGATTGTACAGGATATGAATACATTGTATATGTTAAGGTACACACGTTGCACAGTTTAAATAATATGTTTATCTCAGAATAATGGGGTATTATGTGTGGGTGTAATATTGCCTGTGCTTGTGCATACAGGTGTATATTCATGTGCATTCATCTCCAAGTAATTGGTATACAGTTTATGGATGTGTATATAAATGTATGTATATGTATCTAGGTGCATACTTATATATTTATGTAAGTATAGAATTATGATTAAACAGGAGTATGAATGCATAGTATATGTTCAGGTATACAGGTTTCACAGAAATAGTACAAATATTCGATATATATTACTAATCAATATGTACATGTATGTGTAAAATCTGAAATAAAACTAAAATAAATTCATAAATTTTATACATACATAAAAATCTTTAAAGATAGGGAACTGAAAATTACAATGTTATTTACATGAGAGGGATAAGCCGAGAGCAAAATTGTTTTACGTATTAAGTACGTATCATATTGTGAAAAAAATGTGAACATTTAAGTTGGGACACAGTGTATTCATACATTGTATGTGTTTAGTGTACAGTATGTTCTTGTCTTTTTTGGCCTTGCAGGGAGCCTGGGTATGCCCTGTGATATATGTAACAGGCTCGTTTAATAAACAATTAAAAAAAAAAAAAAAAAAAAAAAAAAAAAAAAAAAAATATAGGTGAAAAGTACTCGAAATAGATGATACAATTTTGAATCGAATAGTTTACCCATTATCTCGATATTTGGTTGTTGGTGTCTCTAAATCTTCTGTAGTAAGAAAATGGCGATAATTTTGACTACTTTAATTGATTTTTATTCTATCTACCTGTCGTAGCTTGTATGTCTTCAACATTTGAATACATCGTAAATGGGTAACCTAAAATGTTCTAGAAAGCGTCAAATCTCATCAGACATGCGATTTTAACAAGATATTAGGGAAAACAAATTACCACGGACTTGCAATCTCCACGAACTTACAACCCCCGACAATATATAAAAGATTATCGTATATTTTCTCCTGAATATTTTTTTTAATGAAGTCCACTCAATTTACTTATCTCAGATTTTGAGTTTATATTTCCTAATGCCCATCAACAACAGTAAAATCAATGTCATAAAATCTTACAGTAAGTCGCCTATCTTGGTGCAATCTTATGGTATGGCCCGGTACTTTGACATCAACAATTCTAACAAATGATACATGGGAATTCTCATGGCGTCTTATATTTTTTACTTCCACATGGAAAGAACACTTGTCCTCTGATGCCAGCTGCGACAACGTGTATTTACAGGCACCCATAAAGTGTATCATTTGTCCATCATAAGTACGGTAGTGGGGGTCACCACTTGCCCGACATGTACACATTTCTGTCGGTGTAAAGAAGAAACACAGTGAATTGAAAGAAGAATTGGCAAGGGTTAAAATAAGTTATAGAATATAAACAATAGTATTAATCCTCACGGCTAACGTATAGACCGTCTGTAGAAATAATTTGATTTGAATATCTATTTGAAATGACACATTGTTGTGCATTAATCATTTAATGATTAATAAAAAAATTACAATTACTGGAAAAAATTACAATGATATGTCCATTTATTTGAATGGTCTGTATAATGATTGAAATCTAATAATTCGTGACAAGAAAATAGACTGCCAGAAGAACGTATTGAAACCAGTATCACAGACATGATTCCGTTGGCTTATGTAAATGAGTTTTATTCCAGCGTATGTACAACAAAACAAAACCTAAACAATACCTTGACAATTAGTAATACCATCTCCATATAAACCATTTTGGCAAAGACAAATTCCATTTTGGCAAGATGCCTTTTCATGGCACACGTATTTTCCACCACAAAGGGCTGAAGTTATAAAAAGAATGATTGGTAATTTAAAACCAACACAATTAACCGTAATCTGTGAAGACACGAGGGATAACTATAGTTATTACACGTTTATGACAGAGGACAGCTCTTCGAGATCAAGCATAACGTTACATATTTACTACAGAGGTTCATTATTTTACATATCATTTTGATGTAAATAATTTTATCTGGTTTGTGTATTTAGTTCAGTGGACAATCGTTTTCATATAGAAAATGAAACGAAAATTTTAATTTGATAGTTAATTCAAATTGAAAATGTGAACATTTACAATTAATATGAAATATAAATATATATATATATATATATATATATATATATATATATATATACAATATTTTTGAGTAATAATTTAGTGATAACTATGTACGTGTTTGTATGTAAATGAATGTGTAATTTCAATAAATGCATACTCACGAGCACATTGTTTTACACCGTCACCATGGAAACCATCTTTACAGACACATTGTCTTATTCCATCTAACAATCCACACTCGCCGTTACGATGACAGCGGCCATTCATAGAAACAACTTCGAAAATAGGTTCTCCATTCTTTTGTTTACATTGCTTAGTCGATGTACAATCCTTCGAAACGACGATTGAATTAAGCTGAAATATTAAAAAAGTGGTTACTTATTTGCAATACGATTTGTTGGGAGCATTTTAAAAACAGGGAGAAAATCTGAATCACGTTATTCGAAATTCAAAACGTCTTTGAGCATGACTTAATTTTGCGGAGCTAAACACTGGATAATTTCTAAAGTTGAAATTTAAACATGATATCACATTTAAAAACAAAAAAGGTGACTATATCTGTAAAATGTATTTGAGAAATAAACCGAAATGCAATCTTCTTCGTCTATTTCTGCTGTACGAAAAATTAGTCTGAATAATTTCAATGTCAGGTGTACGAAAATAGAAAAATAAAGATTACAAATACCCTTGTATTAATTAGCAAAATAATGATTCTTGATACTATGTTTTAGAAAAGATTCTTTCGTGATAATTAAATATAATACCGGATAATAATCGCCCTCCGGAGATTTGCAACCACACTCGGTTTCTTTGACACACTTTGTGCCACTGAGTACATATCCCGGGATACACTCACATCCTTCTGTTGTACCCAATGGACAGTTTCCACTGGAACGTAAATTGGTACACGTGTTTGGACATCCACTAACAGCAGTACTGTATCTTTGGTATTTACCACAAGTAATTGCTACAATGGTTTAATGAAAATTAAAAAAAATATGTAATACTGCCGTAAAAAATCAAGGATGTCACCGTAACCATAATGAACTATGGTTTCTTGTTTTATATCATAATTATTCATATGAATAAAATAGATATTTGCTATTTCTAACAATACTTACGACAAAATTTAGGGGATCGCCACTTCACATGGAATCCTCCCTTTTCACATGCAGCCTCTAATGCTTCAAAGCTACGGCATGCAGTATCTTTGCGTTCTTCCACGTCATTAAAGTAAGAGCATACATCGAAAATACAGGACTTGAACATCTGGCTAGCCAATGTAGGCATATATCCCATACATACTTTAAAGGGGGAGGTGGCTCTCTGTTTGTGGTCCATCATTCCACAATAATCTCGTTTTTTGGCTACTTTCAACATGTCAGGAGTACACCGTACGTCATCTTCTTCTGTTTTACATCTGAAACAGAGTGTTCAAAACAGATATATTAAAAGCTTTTTGATAATCTGATATCAATAAAAATAGTGGAATATGCATCAATTGGTTTGCAGGTGAATGATTTAGCATTTCGATGAAACCATGGTGTGAAATAATAATTTCACATAAAATTTTCAAAATTAACAGATGAAACTATCAAAAATGGATTTACAAAATAAATAAATGAATAAATGAAATACACCTACAAAACTGCGTGTATGTACATGATTACAAAAAGTATAGCAATGTCCAGTGTTCACGGGCATAGAACTGATAAAAAATCCGAAAAAGGTGATGCATATCGTCAGGCTTGTAGATTGCAGTAACCTTGAACTATAGTGATAACTTTTTGTACCCTGTTTAATCAACCAAACAAATTTATGTAATGGGACATAGGTTTCACGCCGCCATAACGTTATATCGTCTTACAGCGGTCACCAATGAATATCCTTTGCTCCATGCTTTTGAGACCGGACAACAATGCAATTGTTAATTGCGACAGTATATATGACTGCTAATTGCTCTTCACGCTGCATCAAAAGGTAATGAATTAATGGAAAGTGACTGACTTATATACCGATTTGCTGCTAGGTATCCATCTCAGGCCTGTTTGTTTAATTATTAAGATATTCTAAATGTCCACTTACACGTGTGCTTTCTTTTCTGAAGCATCATGGATTTCATAACTTTTCCCGATCAGCGTGTATTTATTAAGTTCCCTCGATACATCTCTACCCTCTCTAGTTCTGTAATCGTCCTTCTTTCCGTTACAATCGCCACACAATCCGCTCAGCTGTCCACTGTAGGTGCGTGGGACCTCCACTCTTACTACATGTTTTCCATCCCAGGACACAATGACATTGCATTTGGTGACGAGTCGGACAAACTTTCCACTTAAAAATATGGATAAATCGCCATTTTTCTCTGCGACAGGAAGGAATTTCCGCTCACCATCAATCTGAATAAAACAAAGTTGTAGTCATTATGTTATTTGCAAAAACGTCAGTTATAGGCACGGTAAATTATATTTCACCTACATGCCAACGTTCACTGGATCATGTTAATGTTCCAAAAATTCGACATTTAATTAGAGCATAAAAGATATAATCGACAAAATGAGTTATGAAATTACTATATTTGGTGTTGAGAATATTTAAGTACTTTATTAAATGGTGGCTGGAGAGATGTCTAATAAAAGTGATTTTATAGCAGGAGTATGAAAATGTTTACTTACATATACTTTGCGTTGTTTTGCAAATTTTATTGTCTTTCCATAAATTTTGATTTGCACCATTTTTGTGTAAGCCACCCTTCTGTTTAGGCCTCTTCTCTCATTTTTAATATCGACGCTGAATGCACATGGGTCTGATTTCGTAGTAGATCTGGTTAGGGTGTACATACAAATACCCATAAAATGTATCATTTGTCCGTCGAATGTCCGATAATGTGGGTCTCCACTTGCGGAACAAGTACACATCCCTGTTAAAATATAACCAAGTATAGTTTATGATTTATGTGTGTGTACGCGTGTGCGTGGTTGTGTGTATGCCTGTGTGTATGTGTGTGTGTGTGTTGTGTGTCTGTCTGTCTGTATGTGTCTTTGTGTCTGTCTGTGTGTATATGACATGTAAATTACACGTTATGTCTACAAATACAGATAAAGTATATCCATATAACCTGGCGGGTTGGAGTCTCAGGAACCCTTTCCTATCACGGACGATTTTAAAATTTAGACAATAAAGCATAACAAAATTACAATTACATGGCAAGAGTACTCATTGCCACTTGTCAACATATCCATAAGTATCCAGCGAGGAATAAAACGTAATGACCGAAAAGTGAGTAGAATCACCCGTATGATATTTATGATTATGATCTGATATATACCCGTTTGATATATAAGTTTACTACGTCCAGTCAAGTTATGTGAACTGGACGATAACCGGCAATTAAGTATGTAGAAAGCGTCTCTTGGTATTTACGTGTCTCTACTTTATGAAATTGTTCTTTTTTGTCATATATATATATATATATATATATATATATATATATATATATATATATATATATATATATATAATATATATATATATATATATATATATATATGTGTGTGTGTGTGTGTGTGTGTGTGTGTTCATGTATTTGTCATGTATGGACATGTTTCCCCAATAGTTTTTCTTACGTTCACAACTGTTTTGTCCGTCACCGAAATAATTTCTTTTGCAGACACAACGTCCTTTGCGACAGGCTGCATTCTTGTGACAGCGATACTTCTTTCCACAAAGAGCTAAAATATAAGGTGGATATTGGTATTACGGATATTTGAAATAAACATACGATAAGATTTGTAGAACAACTGTACCGATGCTGGAATGTAAAGTGTAAGTTGTCTTCCAAACACAATCTAAAACTACGACAGTAACTGTGTTAATTCTTGTATTTTGATATACATATTTTATATACATAAATTCAGATGTAGGTTGGCAGAGAAATTTCCCTGTTTCAGAACAATGTGTATGCTGAGTAAAAGTATCCACTATAAACAAATTGCTGTTTAAAAATTTACTGAAATTGGTTTGATCTTATAAATTATATACGAGTTTAAATTATGATTCCTTTTAGATGCATGTAAACTATAAAAGCTTTTGTTACCTAGTTACACAAATCTGACTGTTGGATTAATGCGCCTAATTTACTAATTATGTGTATACATCCTTGACACCCTTGTATGGAAGTGGAACATTCAGGCACTACTAATACATCTACTTATTATATATTTCTTTTTTTAAATTATTACATAAAATCAAAATATCAATAAAATGTATATAATGTATAATGTATGGGGTTTAGTGCAATCTTTACAGGGGACTTGATCTGTGAGTCTTTCTTTAGATTTTGTGTTACCCTGAAATTTCAAATTTCAAAATGAATATAATTTAAAAAGAACTTTCCTCATGTATCAATACTTACGTTTACAAAATTTCCTGCCATCACCATAGAAACCTTTTTTGCAGACACAAGCCATCTCTCCAATTTCAGCCAGTTGACATTTAGCTCGTCTGTGACATTTCAGTCCTTGAGAGATTTGAACAAATCGAGCTGTCTTTTTGACCACTTTACATTCATATGTGGCTCCACAGTCATCCTTAGTTTTTCTGGCTCCAACCTGTAACACCGAGAAAACTTTGACGAATTCTACTTGGTATTTATTTAATGGTATTATATGTTACATTAAATATTCTTTTCTGTTATACGTTGACAACCAGTTTTATTGGTGGCGGAGAAACTCCAATAACAATGTACATGGGAACAAGCCGCTGGTGAACTGCTAAACTTTCTCACAAAAATTCTCTACAGTTCATGCAGGCTGGACACCGGTTATTTACAGGCGATACACCAAATGGCTTAAGGCGTGATTCCCTAACCACTCAGCTACAGAGACACTTTAAGGGATATACTTTACAACATTAAATCATAATGATTTAATAGTAACACCGAGAAAACATTTGAGGAATTCTGTTTGGTATTTACTTAATGGTGTTATAATGATTTGATAGTAACACCGAGAAAACATTTGAAGAATTCTGTTTGGTATTTATTTAATGGTGTTATATGTTCATTAAACATTCTTTTCTGTTATACGTTGACGACCAGTTTTATTGGTAGCGGAGAAACTCCAATAACAATGTACATGGGAATATCGTAATTCTCTTTAATCTCCTTTTCATCTTTGCTTATTCAAGAGTCAATCATTCCTAACACAATAAGCACCATTTTTCATATATCGGTTTTAAAATGTTTTGAAAATTAAAGTGGAAAAATAAATATAAATCAGGTCAAACTTCACAATTACATGACACACACAACTCTTTCATCATGACAGTTCCTCATAACAGAATGCTCAGTAAGTGGTCAGCATACAGCAGAAAAGATAGTTATAGAAATGATAGATTTTCACTAATAAAGGGGCACGTTACTAAGTTACTATTTTTAATTAAAATTTGATCAGGGTAAAATAAATAAATTCTGTATGTTTATATTTTCAATTGTTAAGAATTCCATATCCTCGTTTACGGAGAGAAATGATCAAAGGTTAATCTTACTGGATAATAATCTCCTTGTTTGTCCTTACAGCCGCATTCCGACTGACGAACACATTTTCCGTCACTCATCACAAAACCTGCTTTGCAGTAGCATCCTTCACGTGGTTCTAAAGTGCATGTTTCTGGGGCTTTACCATCAACACAAGTTGCAGGGCAACCTGGCCCTTCCAATAAGTATTCCATGTTCGGGAGTTTGCATGTTATTGCTAAAAGAGAGTAATTTATATCATAATAGGACTTTTTCATTAGACAATTTTGATAATAACTGTATATAAACAATATCGTTTTACATAATTGGGAAGTACGAATCACTATCTGGTCAGTGTGCCATGCTGTATAGAAAACAGGTTAATTAGTGTAAGTAAACAAGACTTAAACACTCACGGCATAATTTTACTGATCTCCATTTTATATCAATTCCATTCTCGGCACATTGTTCAGCAAATGCTTCAATAGATTCGCATCGTGCTTCCTGCATTAATTTCGGTTCACCTTCATATGAGCATAAATCAAATTTGCATGAGTCGAAAAATTCCTTGGCTATTTCTGGGTACTCGGCTATACATTCTGCAAATACGCCGATCTTATTTTGAAGTGCTCCACAGTAAGAATCACTATTTATCAGGTTCGCAGTTTTGGCGTCACATTCAACGGGAGAATCTTGTGTAACACACCTGAAATGATAATATTTTAATGATTCAAAAATCGTATTCACTCTTTTGTCACATAAATGGTACATACATATATGTTTCGGTCTCAGAGCTACATGGTTGCAAAATCCTTAAAACAACATATCAACAGGCCAAAAACATCTTATCAATTACACTCGACATTTTGCTGTTTGACTAGTAGTTTTTTGTCATCTAGCGGAAATATTGCAGGCTTTTTCCCCTATGGTTTAGAAAAAATGTATCCCTAAGGGAATTATAGGCCCCTGACATTACAGCCTACCATTTGTGCTTTGCACCTCATAATGTATAATCATAATGTTTGAGTTAATCGAACATATTTCAGTTTCTTAGAGTTACGTTAAATATTTATGCCAAGGGCTAATCACTAGCTTCGTATAGCAGAAGAAACATCAGTGCTGATATTTGCACCAAAAAGAAGTACTGATTTCGTCAACATACCGATTTGTTATAAACACAAAACACAAATGCCCCCCCCCAAAAAAAACCCAAAACAAAACAGAAAAACACTCAAATTTCATTGAAATTTGAGTGTTTTTCTGTTTTTCTGCCTACTGATACTTCCCTTTGGAGAATATTAAATTTTATTGACAAAACACAAAGTTTTGAACAAAATTGTAAAGAGCATACAAATATCATACTTTGTTTTATCGATGGTCGAGTCATCAAACACAGAGTAACTGTCTCCTATCAGGGAATATCTTTGTTTGTCAGATGATACATCACGTCCCTCCTTAGTTACAAAGTCATTACGCTTGCCGTCACAATTTCCACAGAGTCCTGACATTCTCTTGGAATATTTTCCAGGTATAGTAACACTAACAGCATGATTTCCATCAAAATTGACCAGTATTCCACATTTGCTCCATACTTGCACATATCGTCCGCTTTGATAAACTTTTAAGTTTTTCTTTTCTGTTTCAAAAGGCAGGTACTTTTTCCGACCATTTATCTGTTTCGACAATAAAATCATTTTAGTTTTGAAACTACCTTTCTAATTTCAATTAAAGATTTTATCAAGATTACACTTACCTGAATGTCAAGGATATATATACAAATCTGGTAAAGTTGGACAAACACTGAGCTCTGGTAATCAAAAGATGGGAATAGGTGACATGGAGGAGTGAGCATCCTCTGTTGACCGACCAAACCCGCCGTCAGTCCACAGTCAAATCCAAGAAATAACTGTGGAACGAATCCTCGTCACAATTGGAACAAACATCCCAACAACTGCTATCGAACAGGTAACTCAACATTTCATTTGTGAAACATAAACAATATCTTGCCGCTGATGGCGGAACGTTTGTCTCACAGAGGATATACATAAACCCAGAATATTATGTCCAATGTATTTGATGTAGATGTGTTTGCGTATGAAAACGTTATATTTTACAATAAGATTGCAAGAACAAATTAAATAGCGATAGAATCAACATGAGCAGATAATTTCAATAAATTACTTACAAATACTTTTCCTTTTTGCTGCAATCTTATCTTTTCCCCGTATATCTCAACATCGACAAAACGTGTGTAAGCTACTCTTTTATTCCTCCCTCGCCTCTCATTCTTGACTTCGATATTAAAGGCGCACGTGTCATTAGCTATATTGGATTTACTCAGTGTATACTTGCAAGTACCCATAAAGTGAATCATCTGTCCATCGAACGTTTTGTAGTGCGGGTCTCCCGACGCCATACACAAGCATGATTCTAGGTAATAAACAATGATTGGAAATGTAACATGTTAATTTTATGAGACATATAAACTATCAAAATCTGAGATAATAAATAATCGATACAAAATAGCTCACATTATCTAAGTACGTATGTACCAAATATTTCGTTGCAGAGAACGTTTCGGAAAAGAATATCATAAATAGGAACAGCAACTCTGGCAAGTACACAACAGGAAGAAAAATAATCGATTTCATTTTCTTTTTCACTTGGTGCTTCAACATGAAAATCAAAATTATTATATTAGCAAAAAGTGAATTTAAATTTTAGAAACATACTTTCACAGCTGTTATATCCATCACCATGGTAACCTCTCCTACAAACACAACGACCACCCCCCCCCCCCCCCCCCCCCCCCCCCCCCCCCCCCCCCCCCCCCCCCCCCCCCCCCCCCCCCCCCCCCCCCCCCCCCCCCCCCCCCCCCCCCCCCCCCCCCCCCCCCCCCCCCCCCCCCCCCCCCCCCCCCCCCCCCCCCCCCCCCCCCCCCCCCCCCCCCCCCCCCCCCCCCCCCCCCCGGCTGCACACAGCATTACTGTGACATGATTTTCCACCGCACTGTACTAAATTTAAAATGGATAATGTCTGTTAGAATGATGCAAATTTTTTTCATGTATTACATACATGTATAACAATTTTATGTCTGTTCTACAGACTTTTTCATTCTGATATTGTATAATTATCTAAAATCATGGTAATTAACTCATTTACCCCTGAAGACACATTTGAACTGGACCAAATCATTGATTTACAGAAGAGTCCATTGTTTTTCATCGGTTGATAAGTTAAAGTACATGTATCTGTATTTCAGATTCAATTTAATAACTTTCTGATACTTGTATAACATATTCAAGATTTGTGTTAAATGTTTACATTATAGTGTTATTAAATGGGTGTTTTCATATTGATCCTGTATCATGTCCGAGTACAACCAACACATCTGATCGAGACCTAAAACGACTGTTCGAGGACATAATACAGGATCAATATAAAAACACCCATTTCATGACACCTTTATTAACCAATGACTTGAAATAACTAAGAAAAGCCAACTTAATCAATAAATTTATGTGAAGACTGTATAAAACAAAATAACCTTGGACAATATTCCTTATACTTCTTCTACAATTAGTGCTCATTCAATTGTTTCATTATAATTATTATGTGACGATGCATTTTGTTTGCATCATAAGCAAGTGGCGTCAGATATGTCCAATTCAATAAAGTGTAAAAACGTTGATTTTGTGCATTTTGTATACGACAGATCTGAATTATTTTAAATGTTAGAGAAGCTTATGGGACAGTCATGCAGACCTAAAATTTACAGTCTTCACCAGTTTTCAGATACACAGAATCGTATTAAATGGACAATTCCCAGTGTATTCTAAGTCACTGGTTAATGAAAAAACATAAAAATTGGATCTAAGATAATAACTGCTTTTCTTGCACTGTTGCCTTGAATATTTGCTATTTGACATTCATTTGGCAACAACGCTGATCTGAATTAACAAAACTGCTATGGTCTTATTCGTTATTGCCTTTCTGTAAGCAAATGGAGATGGTGCTATCTTAACTATTTGTTTCTACATCAGATCATAAATTTTACACAGCCGTGTAATTACAAGTTACCCGCCTCATGAGTTTATCATGATTCAATATATCACCAATATGATAGTACTAATTTTTATTATAATACTCAAATATTTGTAAAGTTTAGAACAATAATAGCAGACTTTAAGTGATGCCTATGTCATAACGACCATCAACCATGCATTCAAAATGGAAACTGAAAAAACGTCAAAGTATACAAAATATAAAAAGTACAAACACCAACGTTTTAACTGTTACGATGTTCTGAAGACAATGAAAAACACGGACCTCCTGTGAAACAGGTGGGATCAGGTATTACGGAGGAGTAAGCATACCCTGCAGACCGGTCATAGTCGCTGTCAAATGTTTTAGACAGATCGAAATCAGATCAAATTAGGAATAAACTCTATACATAATTGGTACAGACGATGTAACAACTGATATCAATCAAGTTCCTCGGTATTTTAGATAGTAATACATTTTACTGAAAAAAACACTACAAAAATTAATTAAAGTAAGTTACACTTGTAAACGTTTATCCTCCATGTACCGCCGCATTTTTGACTAGGATTTCCGGCACAAGCAGCGTTGCATTCTCTCTCTGGTCGTTTTGGAAAATTTTTCAATTTATTTCCACAAAAACATTCTTTTTTATACTGAAAGAGTATAATTAACATTTTAAAAATAGAATTGAGTATTGCCTAAATAGTTATATCCCAAAGTAAAACTTTCAGACATTTTTTAATCATAACTGTCAATTTATCAAAGAATGGATTATACAACTGTTGTATAACTGGAAATATTCGCCGTTGGTTTTTTTCGCCCTTTTACGTTCATCGTGTCTTAAAGAAAACATTGTTCACAACTGTTGTTGGAAATATTCAATTACGACAGAAAAACGTCCTTAAATTCGTCCTAAATCACCATTGTATGGATGGCATGATTGTCCATGTTTCAATCATTTAACTTAATATTTGCTTTCATTTTGAATTTGCCCTCTCGCATTAGGGCGAAAATGGCGAAAATGAACGGGAGCGAAATTTTCCAGGTATACAGTACTTAAAGTATTCGAAATTACTTGACAATGTGTATCTCAATATACATGTACCTGAAATGAACATAAAGGAAAAAATATAATCACGTCATTTTGCAAGTAGTTCTGATTATAAGCCAGTATATATGAATGATAATCGTAATATAAAATCAAAAGTACAGTCAGTTACCACTTACCTGAACACCAGCATACTGTTTACGTTTCTTTTGACATATAGCAATGCACATTTCAACGGTCAGTTTGTAGTTATCTATTTTGTTTCTGTCCAGGATTCTGGTTGCTCTGTCCTCGTAACAACCAAGATAAGTGGCTGTAAAATATGGGAAATAACCTTGGAATCGGTGTCAATTTTCAAATTATCGTGTTCGATTGCTAGGTATTTTGATAGTGGCATTTCCAGTTCAATTATAATGTGAAATTTATTAATGTTTGTAAAATTGTTATAAGATAAAATTGTCATGGCCATAATCCTTGAATATTGGAAATTAATTACCATTTTAGTACCCTTCAATTTATTAAAAACTACAATATGAAGAAACTGACACACGGCATGTTCATTTATTAATAAAAACAACAGATAATCGTCTTTTTAGGCTTCTCCCGAAACTTAAACTTTGGTAATTTGTTTATAATTATACTTAACATTTTTCGTGTGACAGATAGTAGATAAACAGGCAAATATAAAGCATTGCTGAGTTATTTAAATCTTACCAGATTTGGGTTCTACTGGCTTAACTTCAGGTTTAGACAGAGGAGATGATTTCGTTAAAGTCTCTGCAAACAGAATTGTAACGATAATGATAATTATTAATTATCTATAGTAATATTGGTCTTATACGACATTTTCTGCCCGAACGACATGAAATTCAAACCTCGGCCAATATTGACAAAACTAAGACAATATCGAAAAAACTAAGCCAATATAGAAAACCTCGGCCAATATTGAAGTCGATTGACCGAACAGAAATTCAAGTGAGACCGGCCGCATCCTCTCCGTGCAGCATTGGCGTAGTTGGATTTCACATTGGCAGAGTTAATTAATAACATAAAATTCGACTTAGGCCAATACGTCAGACCTCGGCACAAAAGCTAGGCCAATATGGAAATCACTGATTAATAATCCCATATTATATTGTTACAACGACATGCACGTGTAGCTTATTACATATATATATTTTGTATTAAATAACATTTTGTATTAAAGGGGCACTGGCTGTGTTTATAAAAAAATACTATTTCGACTTTTTCTACTTTTATTACTTGTAGTTGATGTGCAGTACAAATTAGAGCTATGCACAGCTATAAAATCTTATATTTCTATATTTTATGGGAAAATGAGGTCAGTTCCAGTGTGAAAGTCATACACAAGATTGAGTTAATCGATTGCAAGGGAACCTGGGTTTCTCACGGAATTTTCACAAAATATTAAGGAATTTAAGATATAAGAATGTTTATGTCTGTGTATATCTCTTTTTTGTTATTGTGTATCAATCTAAGTAGTAAAAAGATAATAATTTTTTTGACAAAAAAAAAAAACCCCTTAGCTAATAAAGCCCCTTTAAACGATGGGCTGTTTGAATCCCCGAGGGTATATATAAACCTAATACCCGGTATTTCGGTATCAGATTATTATTTTATACTAAAGTTATATTTCGTATCACCCTTTAAGTTTTATCTCCTTAAAAAAAAAAAGATTTTTAACAGTGACTCCGAGACGGATTTGGCGATACATTTAGGTTTATCATTTTATCTTTTATGACACCACTTTCTGTTTTGGAACTCTACATCTATTTTAAATTCGAATTTAACTGATTTAACTGAAGTCTTATTGACAGAAATGATCTTCATGAGCATTTGTTTGGTCCTGTTTTGCAAAAATATAACTTTGACAGAATGTTTATAATTGTTTAAAATAAAAACCCAACAAAACCTAATCAATTATTCATTGCATTCATGTTTAGATAAAATTTGGTACATGACGCTAATGTTGTTTGTATTGATATTGCTTTATTTTGCTTTTACAAAAGCTCCATCGATAAAGCCGAAACCCGAAACACTGGTATTATGTTTACATCATATGTGTACAGATGCTAATATATATATTAATAATATCTCCCCTTTGGTAATGCTGGTATGATGCAAAGTGCAATAACCATTTCTTTAAATTCTTACCTCTTGTAAATCTCCAGCTTCCACCGGCTCCAAATCCATTGGATATTCCTATGTACTTTACAGAATACGGCTTAGGATCTTTCCATGTCATCAGAACCTGTTCATTACATTTAGGTCCACGACCGAACCGGATAACCCCGGAAGTCCATGATACCCAGAATGGTCGATAATCTTTGCAGTTTAGCAACCCTCCTGAAAATCTAGCCCGAGGAATTCCTTGCATTTGATTTCGAACAACTGACAAACGGTTCTTCCACCCTCCTATTACAATCTCATAAATATTCTTACTAGATTTCTCGGAACTCATGAGTCCAACATGAGCATCGTGACAAGCCCGAACTTGGAAATTGAAGCATGTGCGACCTTTTCCAGTGATGCCATACTTTGTCAGCAAAATGTATTTATACCGATTTGGAAGATTGATTGTGTACAGTGTACCTACAACAAAGGACAAAAGTAAGACATTTATCAACAAGGTTCATCTGCACTGTTCTCTTGCCTTGGTACTGCAATTACAAATATTGGAAATATTATCTTCTGAATGGTATCAAGCTTAAGAAGAAGAAGAAGAAGAAGAAAAAAGAATAAGAGGAAGAAGAAGAAGAAGAAGAGGAAGAAGAGGAAGAAGAAGAAGGAAAAAAGAAGAAGAGGAGGAAGAAAATGAAAATTAAAGATAAGAAAAATGGCAATTGTAATGATTATATTCAATTTCTTACCTGCTGGTGGAGTCGTAGAAATCTTTGTTGTTTTTGTGCCCTCTGAAATATAAAAATAACAAAAAAACAAGATAAAAAGGAAATTCAAATATGATAACTAAGACTTGTAATTTATAAATAAATCGCATGTCCATAAGAGTATCTTTCAAAAGTCCCAAGGAAAATACTATATTTATAACACATAGTGTGCGAGAGTGCATAAAGGAGCCGAAAGAACTAGTTTGAAACACCTATCACTATCTTTAATATAAAATCAATACATTGAAAAATACAATGAATGATACCAGCCATAAAATACTGCATGCATTGTAAATAAACAGACTATGCACAAAATCATATCTGCCAACTTAAATTTCCTTAACGTGACCTATTACCTATGCCTTGTGACCATTTTGAGAATTTTTACTTCCGTTTCGTTTTTTCTTTAATTTTCATTACCTTTTTTAAATTACATCAATGAAAAATGAAAGTAGACTCATACTATGATAATTATATACTAGTCAATATGGTTGCCATGGCAAATTATATATCTTCATATCAATTTACCATCACATTGATATCCCACATCCAAATATTTCAGTGTTCCTGGACAAGGGTCCCCATACACTCTGTTTGAGGCATATAACTCACAACTCTTTTTCCCATCGCATTTTCTTTTCAGTACCGTCAACGAGTTTGCAGCAGAGCAAGATGTTGTTTTTATGTTCCCTTTGCCACAAGTTTTCCTGTCTTTTCTACCATACAAAGCGCTTGTTATTCTGATTACTTGGTCTTTCTTACATCTAAGGATTTGTTTCTTGTGTTCACAGAGGACAATTTTTCTGACAATGTCTGCAATTATACGAAGTGTCTTTCATTGTATAAAATGCGTATACATGATAACAACTGGAGATACGATTTTCATAAATAAATGACTTTTATCAAATTCTAACTAGTTTTGATGCATTATCGAATAAATGTTTTATCGGGTATGTATCCCCAAAAAAGAAAACAAAGTGAAATCTACACCATTTATTTACACGTATGATGTTATTTGTATCAATTCATTTAAAGTAGTAATTTTCAAGCTATGTACAATGCTGAAATCATTCGATATCATTGTCTTGTAAGATAATTCAAGTACAATGGTTTTTTAATATAGTATAAATAGTGATATAAACTGAGGCTCTAACTTAATCATGGAAATCATTTTAGTCTCAACTCGGGGGACAGTTTAATTTTATAGTCATGACATAAGGATAAATGACAATATGTAACTTCAATTTACTAAGATAGACGAAAACGTTGATTTGAAATGATCAAAAGCGGTAACTGTTACCTTTTTCCAAGACGGGTGCAATTGGTTTTTCAGGTTTAGGTTGATCCTTTGTGTCTTTCTCTTTAGTCTTATCTTTACTCCTTGGCTTGTTCTTCTTTTTATCTTTTTTCTTGTCCTTTTTCCATTTGATCTTCTGCTCAGCGCTTTTGTCTTTACTTTTCCCCTTACTTTTACTGGCACTGCCAGACTTGCGATGACCTACATGCTTTTCTTTGCTTTTGCCTTTACTTTTTGATCCGCTTTTGCCCTTTGACCCTGACTTCTTGCCTGTAATGTACATATCATCATATATAAAAATTCAAAATGTTATCAATACGACGATTGGTCACGTATGCTAATATTCGGTGGGATATACACTTTAGGAAGTTCGGATAATACCAAATATCACTTATATTATTTGTATTTAGTTTTATAACAAACAATGTTGTTATGGTAACGGTCAGTTCTGAGAAAACTCGGTTACAATGACCCTAATCCGATTACAATGCTTCCATCTATCCTCCTGTGGGTAAACACTCAAAACTTTCCACAAAATTACCATTCGCTCCAGCAAAGCTTATTTATCAAGATCACGGCGGGTATGGACATTCTTCAGGAAATGCTTATTCTAAGTCAACTGATCCCTCATCCGAATTTTCAAGAGGTCTGTATTTGACTTTTTGTTTACTGTCTACAGGTTTCACTTTTGTTTACGTGTTTTATATCCTTCCTGACTTGACGTCTTGGTTCAAGTCGATGTGATTTAAATATTATCAATGGAGTTCATATGTTTTTAAACCAAAAATGAATCATTACGATGTACCATAGCTATTTAGATGTTTTCCAATTTCATAATACAAAATATCACATACACCTTTAGGGAAACAATAGATATTTTCATTTTTATAGAAAGAAAAATATTGCCAATTAAAAAATAATTTATATTGGTTAATACATTTAAAGGGGCATTAGCTTTGTTTTTTTTGTCAAAGATTGTTTAACCTTTTTTCACTACCTAGATTGATATACAATAACCCAAAAGAGATATACACAGGCATAACAATTCTTAAATTCGTATAAATTTAGTGAAAATTGCTTGTGACACCCAGGTTTGCAATTGAAAAACACAACCTTACTATTTGTAGATGAATACTACATTGGACCTAACTTTATATTCACAAAATATATAGAAATATAAACATTTTATGTCTATGTATAGCTCTTGATGTTATTGTACATCAATTATAAGAAGTAAAAGTAGCAGAAAGTCGAAATATTTGTTGGTAAACACAGATAATGTTCCTTTAATTAATTCAATCTTATAACTACCTTTTTCATGACTCCGTGATTTGCTTTTCTTTTTATATTTTTTCTTTTCTTTGCTTTTGTCTTGACTTTTAGATCCACTTTTGCTCTTTGATCCAGATTTCTTGCCTAAAATATATATACAAAATTACATTCCATGTCAATATGTTATCAAGATTGCACGTGATTACGATAAAGTTATGCTATTTGTTTAAATCATTTGCATTACATTAAACTCTTTTGTTTTGGAAACTTACAAACGATTTTGTTATGTTAATTGGATGTAGATAAAGAAATACAGTTCATTTTTACATTCTTTCAATATCATGCGTGATAAATGTGAGTTTTATGGTACAATTTATTAAGATTGCACGTGATTACGATTGTTTAAATCATTTGCATTACATTAAACTCTTTTGTTTTGGAAACTTACAAACGATTTTGTTATGTTAATTGGATGTAGATAAGGAAATACAGTTCATTTTTACATTCTTTCAATATCATGCGTGATAAATGTGAATTTTATGGTACAATTTATTTTTTATTGTAATTTCTTTTTTTTAAATCAAATACCACCGTTGTGTTTGAAAAAAGCTCACTGACAATGCTTTGCTTTCTTAAACAAGAAAATCTCACCCAATTTAAAGATGGATTTCAGAGGATTTCTTTCATCATTTGACATCTTTTCCAAACTTTTGTCTTTACTATGTGGCTTGATCTTCTCTTTATATGCTTTCATTTCTTTGCTTTTGCCTTTACTTTTGGATCCACTTTTACCCTTTGATCCCGATTTCTTACCTGAGAGTTACATAAAAAATAATATTCTACTTTGATATTTTATCAAATTCGGGCGTAATTACCATCAACTTAACCTAAAGTTACATTTAATTTTCAATTGCATGAAATTCTAATAAAATTTTGGATACTTACGAACAACATTTTTTGTGTTAAACAGGAAAATTTTATTACTGAAAAATAGTTTTAGAGAGTAAGTGTATATAACTGGTTTACTATTCTCTTTTGATGTCTTTTTCATTTTTATCAATATAATGGCTAGCTCTTATCTTTATGTCAATATTCCTAATATTTTGTATCCATTCTTTTCAGGTACATTTACTAGAGGTAACAGACTTACCTTTTTTCTTTTCTTTGCTTTTGTCTTGACTTTTAGATCCACTTTTGCTCTTTGATCCAGATTTCTTGCCTAAAATATATATACAAAATTACATTCCATGTCAATATGTTATCAAGATTGCACGTGATGACGATAAAGTTATGCTATTTGTTTAAATCATTTGCATTACATTAAACTCTTTTGTTTTGGAAACTTACAAACGATTTTGTTATGTTAATTGGATGTAGATAAGGAAATACAGTTCATTTTTTCATTCTTTCAATATCATGCGTGATAAATGTGAGTTTTATGGTACAATTTATTTTTTATTGTAATTTCTTTTTTTTAAATCAAATACCACCGTTGTGTTTGAAAAAAGCTCACTGACAATGCTTTGCTTTCTTAAACAAGAAAATCTCACCCAATTTAAAGATGGATTTCAGAGGATTTCTTTCATCATTTGACATCTTTTCCAAACTTTTGTCTTTACTATGTGGCTTGATCTTCTCTTTATATGCTTTCATTTCTTTGCTTTTGTCTTTACTTTTGGATCCACTTTTACCCTTTGATCCCGATTTCCTACCTGAGAGTTACATAAAAAATAATATTCTACTTTGATATTTTATCAAATTCGGGCGTAATTACCATCAACTTAACCTAAAGTTACATTTAATTTTCAATTGCATGAAATTCTAATAAAAGTTTGGATACTTACGAACAACATTTTTTGTGTTAAACAGGAAAATTTTATTACTGAAAAATAGTTTTAGAGAGTAAGTGTATATAACTGGTTTACTATTCTCTTTTGATGTCTTTTTCATTTTTATCAATATAATGGCTAGCTCTTATCTTTATGTCAATATTCCTAATATTTTGTATCCATTCTTTTCAGGTACACTTACTAGAGGTAACAGACTTACCTTTATGCTTTTCCTTGCTCTTGTCTTTACTTTTTGAACCACTTTTACTTTTAGATCCGGATTTCTTGCCTAAAATATATATACAAAATTACATTCCATGTCAACATTATATCAAGACTGCACATGATTACGATAAAGTTATGCTATTTGTAAAAATCATTTACATTACATCAAACTCTTATTGTTTTGAAAACTTACAAACGATTCCGTTATGTTTAAAAACAAGATACTGTAAATCCGGAAATTTTTGCAGGACCTTATTGTCGTATACACCAGTTCCAAATTTATCCGCGAGATGATATTTCGTGATTTCGAATGCCCATTCCGTTAAATTATTGTCATACTTCATTACGCATTAATTTTATTTTCGCGAGTGAGAGCTCTCGCGAAATTACGCGTGAATAAAATTCATGCGAATAAAACTGGATTTACAGTTTTTTTCATTTTGAGATATGGGTTTTACAGTGTCAGTTCATTTGCTACTGTGTCCCGGTAATCTGGAAAATGGATTTTTTTGCAAATATTTCATAAGTTTTCCTGTGGGAACAATATCCATGCAATCATCAAATATAACGATAGTCGTAACTAAAACTTATTCTTATCGACGATGTTTCTATCTACTGTACATTTCACTGATAATCCGAAATCACTTAATTACAGGTATACAGAGTAACTCTTATGTTTGTGATTTCATTTTAATACTTTTGTCTTCGCTGTTAACCATTGCGTTTACTAGATTTGCCAGACTTGCCTTTGTGACCTTTATGTTTTTCCTTGCTTTTGTCTTTACTTTTTGAACCACTCTTACTTTTTGATCCAGATTTCTTGCCTGAAATATACATATGCAATTTTATTCAACTTAATAATATTCCATTACATCAAATACTGTTAGATTTTGGAAACTTACAAAATTGTTTTGCTATCTTTCAAAAATGAATTTTAATGAGTAGACCTAGTTGACTTTAGTGGTTAGTTATTATAATTTATGTGTTCCTAAATTTCTTTTCACTACGTGTATTGCTTTTCTTTCTGTGAGATATTTGTTTCTTGTAGTTTAGTCTTGTAGTTTAGCATTTCAATTAACATTTACAATGATTTTTAAATATAAAAGAATTACCCTAAACTAGTAAAGGAAAACATCTTGTATACCTCACTTTGATAAGAAATCTAACCTTTGTTAAAGATGGAATGGATCACTTTCTTCGCTTTACTTGGTTTACCTTTTTCCTTGGATACGGCCTTTTCAACACTTTTCGGTTTGCTCTTCTTTTCTTTACTTTTGCCAGAACTTTTTGGTTTGAACTTAGTCACCTTGTCGGCCATTTTCTTGATTGGTTTCGACACATGTGTTATCTTTGGAAGGATTGGTTTGCCTGCGTATTGACATGAAAACAAAATAAAAAGTCTGCGTATTCACAAAGTAATTGGATGTTTAATACATCGTCTGATTTTCGATATGGACTATACATATTACGTTATAACGATCTCATAGTAACACACATTTTGTTTGTCAATAACTCATTTTAGATATCATACTTAACATATGCCTATATGATTATGCAGTTTGTAGAAGTTTGTTTTTGTTTATCTATTTGTTGATATCGATGACTTAAATTTTTAATTTGTGTTATTGTATATCAATCTAAGTAGTAATATATAAAAAAAAATCTCAGAAAGTAAAAGAGGAAATAAAACACAGCTCACGTTCCTTTAAAGGGACATTAGCGTGTTTTTTCCAAAATGTCTCCCTTTTTACTACTAAGATTGATATACAATAACACCAAAAAGATATACACATAAGAGGCATAAAAATTAAATTCCTATATATTTTGTGAAAATTGCTTGAGAAACCCAGGTTTAGCACTTTTTTCACTTGCAGTTGAGAAACTCAATATTTATATTATATTTTTATATAAATAACACACTGAACCTGACCTTATTTTCACAAAATATATAGGAATATATGATTTTAATTTTTTTTATTGTACATCAAGTATAAGTTATAAAAGTAGAAAAAATCGAAATAATTGTTTAAGGTAAGTACAGCTAATGTCCCTTTAACTATCATCAGAAAAACATATGACTTTCACTTTCCGAGCCGAACAGTCGTTGCAATTTTTGTATGACCAAGTAGAATCTGGAAATTTCCTATTGTAAAGCAAATACTCAAAAATAACAGGCTTGTAAGCTATAGAAAAACATATTATCTGTAAACACTAATAAAATATTTATAGCAAACTATAAATTGAAATGAGTATCAAATTTTGTTATGCAAATGCACATACAGAACTGTCTATTAATTGAAAATATTTTCATTTCTTTTTGTTCTGATTATCTCAATATACAAGGAACGACAAGACTTCTTGTATCCATAACACGTGAAATAGCCTGAATATCATTGTGATTCCAGCAAACTTTATTTTTGTAGTTTTTATATTTCATATTTGTGAAAGTTTCATATATGGCTTTCTTCAACAGCCATATGTCATCCATTTTAATTTGTATTTTATCATTTGTTTAATAATCAATGGAAAAAAACCAGATGTTTAACCGAAGAAGATGGTGAAAAAAAGTTTAACTTATTATTGCAATGAAAATTGTTACTTTATCGACGATACTATTGTTTAAAATATTACGAAATACGTCGAATCTTAGAACAGTGTAATCATCTAAAACCTGAACGTATGAAACAAGTAGTGTAAATTGTATTTGCAAAAATTAATTTGATAGAAAAAATATAAAAATATAATTTCCTATAGTATTACAGCTTTTGGTGGTTTATTTTACATACTGGATTGTTGTGACGAAGATATAAACATACATTGTCTGAAGCATAAGATTTTTTTCTTAACAACTCCCCTTGGTCAATATAAAAATGAATCGTGTTGGACTGCATACAGGGGCTGTTATATTTAATCATTTCAGAGACTGTCCGAGGTGTTGCAATCGCCAAGGCAATCAATGCTCAAAATGTACGCTTCCAATATCCCAAAACAGCTCTAAACGTACCGAAAATGGAATTAGATGTAAATGAATATATGCTCTGAAAAATATTAGTTTCATTTAATTTTTTATGTCTTTTCAAACTACACAAACCATTTATAAAATATAAATGAATGTTTGTCATTTCAGACAAATCTTACCCTTGTTAATGACTGATTGGAAGGAGCTCTTGACTGGTTTACTTTTGTCTAGAGCTGTCTTAGTTTTGACCTTTCCATCGCTCCGTCCTTTGGTCTCCTTTTTATGCTTTTTCTTATTGTTACCTTTGTCTGAACTTTTTGGTTTCACCTTCATCATTTTGTCACTGCTTTTTCTCTTACTTTTACCGACATTGGTGGTCTTTGCTTTAACATATCGATCAACATGCTTTCCTTTGTCACCGCCCTTTTTACCCTTCGATCGGGACTTTTTGCCTGTCAAAATGAAAAACAGTAACCTACCACACACAATTTTACAATTAAAAGTGTAAAATATATTATTAATGTTAATTCATGTTAATATATCTGTATGGTTTCCAAATTCGAGGTTTTTTAGAAGAATTTTGAAAGCAATTACAAGGTAATCTTAATTGTTTTCTGCTGCCATCTTATATTTAAACAAGTTTTGAATTCGAAAATAAATTATAATGCTTTTTGATTTATTATTCCACAAGCAGTAATTTTTGTTAAATGTTATCAATAAAAATTGGTTCACAATACCGCTATAAAAGGCGAGTTCGCAGAACAACCGTTATTTCACACCTGTACTCCCAAAAAAGCGAAATAATGGACAGATGACATGTAATCAAAACATACACTGTACTCAAATCATAAACATTAGTTTTTACAACAAAACCTTCAATAAAGATACGTAATAAATAGATTTTATAATTAGATTTAAATTCATTATTTTAGTATCCGTAAAACAATATTCACTTTGAAAGTAAATATAGATAAAATCTAACTAGTAATCTGCATCTTTTCGTTTTGTTGTTTACATAGCATCACACAATCTGGTGAACTCGATAATGTGAGCAGTCGAGTCTTACCAAAGACAAGGCACCCCTTATCATATTTTTATAAAGATGATATCAAATAAACGTTATGAGAGACATAGCTGTGAAACATTGCTATCACATTATTCGAAATGGATGCACGTGGTCCTGTAAAACGAGCCGAGTGTTCGAATATGTATTTCCGAATTGACCTTGATCTGACCTGTCCTTGATCCGTTATCTCGGAAGTGAGGATATTCATATCATAACAGGTAGTCTGAGATCCCGTTTGTTTATGATTTCACGATTTTCTTATGGGGAATTATCTTTGATATTCTCATGTTTAAACTGATTAATTATATGCTTGTAAACTGTATATTAGCGGGCGAAATTTCCAGATAGAGTAAATGAACATTTTGATATCAATATTTATTTTCAGCATACAGATGGGTTATACCCAAACTTCATTACTTCACACGTTTGTTCTATGCGACTGTTGTTAGACAATAACGACTGATTTTGCAAACTCGCCTTTTATATCGGTTGTGGTTGTTTGTTTCTATCCAGAAAACAAGACAAATATGGCTATCAATGGCAGTAAAACAGTAGGGATGTTTCACAAACTATATTATTATTATTATTATTATTATTATTATTATTATTATTATTAATCAAATTGGTTTAAAAGTTGAGTTAACAGCTTTAAGCTAGGTATTTCGTAGTTTTTCATCAGTTCCTAGGTTATAAGAACACAGGTGTTTAATCATATCACCTTAAAAGATATATATAAAGAAATTTTAACCAGCAATGGTTTTAATGGTTTTATAACTGTTTTATATTCCATTTTTCCATGAAAATGTCTAATTCTATAACTTTAATACTACAAATAAAGTCTAATGTATGCTAAATGCAAAGCCAATATGTCCAAAAAACGATATCTAAATTGTCTCCGGAAATATAATAGTAATGTACAAATACTCATATCATGTGACATTTCATACACTCCGTACCTATACATAAGAGCCATAAAAGAACTTATTACATTATATCAAAATGTAATTAGTGCGAAAAATTGAAAATACAACAGTACGTTGTTTTCTAGGAAAACACGAGACTGCTGGACGAAGAAAATCTGGAAACAGAGGAAATACCTTTGATTACAAATTACATGCACGTGAAATGTAAATGAAGGAAACTGATGATGGTGTGGACACCATGTATTGTAACAATTGACCAGCTAAATAAAATGTTATAGAATACGAAATTAGTATGATGATCTCTTACCCTCTACAGACACGATGGCTACAATAATAACCACCAAAAGGAACAGCACTAGAACCCTCATTTTTCAAGTCTGATCAACCGTCATCAGGATCGTCTCTTTTTAGTCCCTCATCATCATCAGTTGCGAAAGGTTCCGAAGGGATGACGTATTTAAAAGTCAGTAAATTGTCAGGTTTAAATTATTGAAAAATATGAAAATTGAACTATTAAGAGATACATTGTAGAAAAATCATATTCATTGAAATTTATGAAATCATTTATTGTACTTTAACAGATTTTGATACTTCTGTTTTGAATTAAACGTGCCTCAATATTTGTTACATGACCTTTTACAACTGAAGAAAAAAGCAACAGCTGGGTTCTTTCCATTGACCACAAAAAGAACAATTACTTTTGATGTCCACTGTAACAGGCATCATCTCATTGTCGCATAATTATTTGTAAATGATAAGAGAAAGTAACTTACCTTGATGTAAATTGATATCTTGTCAATATTTACTTAACTTAATTATTTGTAGTGAGTGTAGAGTCAGCTGCTCATCTAAATAGTGAAATTGATTACCTGTTTTATCTGACAATATTTGATTTGATAAGAAAAACGGTAAAAGATGTGCGCTTAAACTGATCAACATGTTTGTTTGTATCTGGGTATTTCTGTTGCTGTTTGATAATAACTTAAATAGTATTATATATTTTAAATTGACTTTAAGACTGAAATCTGAAAAAAAAATGCTGACCAAGATGAATATGATTACAGACAACAACAACAACAGCAACAACAACAACAACAATAATAATAATAATAATAATAATAATAATAATAATAATAATAATAATAATAATAATAACAATAACAACAACAATAATAATAATAATAGTTATAATGATAATAAAAATATCTAATGATTATAGTAGTAAATAGTTAAAAGAAGACAGATAGTGATGCGAAAGATACACGACACTTGTTAAATCAATGTGAAAAAAAGTTAATGTAAAAAAAGTTTCAAATTCAACACACAAGGGTTCAAAGAACGTGACATCAACTGTTGCATTACACAACATAAATTGTGGTGTAATAATGTGAAATAATTTGAAGAAAATCCAAATTTCTTAATCCAACCACTTTTTGAAGTAGAGGAACCTATAGCATCATTATATTCGCTTAATATGTGTTTTCATTAGTGGCTATAGAGAGATAGGTGCAATTCAAAGTCCTATCTACAAAACTCTAAGTATCAAGAAATTCACAGTCACTCTAACCCTAGAAGTACCTAGTAAAATATAAAAAGAATATGAAAAGCAGTTACTTGTAGTAGATATGGTTTATATATATATATATATATATATATATATATATATATATATATATATATATATATATATATATATATATATATATATATATATAAATCTCTCAAAGTATAAATCAATAGAATGTCCAGGACATAGATACAAATCCGGTAAAAATGAACAAACACGGACCCCTGGAAACCAAGAGGTGGGATCAGGTGCCAATGAGGAGTAAGAATCCGCTGTCGACCGGTCACACCCGCCGTGAGTCCACAGCCAAGTCCAATGAAACACGTGAGGAGTGAATCCTCGTCACAATTGGTACAGACGTCTCAACAACCGCTAACGAAAAGGCAACTCAATATTTCACCCAGCGAAACAAAGTAATTTATTTTCTTTGATTCAGTTTCTTGAATACTATATTATAATGTACTTTAAGTTAGCCCTGCAACTAAATAAAACAATATATAAAGACATTGTCTAGTAAAGTTATATGTATACTATGTTATTTATCATCATCATCATCATCATCATCATCATCATCATCATCATCATCATCATCATCATCATCATCATCGTCGTCGTCGTCGTCGTCGTCACCATCATCATCATCATCATCAAAATACTGTCATTACATTAATAAGGAGTTATCCCCCCTTATTTTTCAATCATGTAAATGTATTTACAATGCATATCATTATGATTAACATGTATTTTATTATAAACATAAACATGAGTTCATATAATAAAGATAGATTCAAAAGGTTAACATATATATATATAATTATATATAAAAATTTCAGATACCAAAGTATAAGTCAATAGATGTCCAGGACATAGATACAAATCCGGTAAAAATGGACAAACACGGACCTCTGGAAACCAAGAGGTGGGATCAGGCGCCATGGAGAAGCAAGCATCCCCTGTCGACCGGTCACACCCGCCGTGAGTCCACAGTCAAGTCCGATGAAACACCTCGTCACACTCGTCACAATTGGTACAGACGTCTCAACAACCGCCAACGAAAAGGCAACTCAACATTTCACTTAGCGAAACAGAGTAGTCGCAAACAACACTATTATACCGACCGTATAATTTGCGGAACGTTGACATTAAACGCGGTTTTTGATATCCCTGTGTCAATAATTTGTCAGTGAGTAGTTTACCTCTGTATATGAAATCTTCATATGTTTTGCACGCCCTGGCATATCGGATCATTTGTGAAATATAAACTCCATATGCTGGTGACTGAGGGATATTACTACTTAAATGTGGAAAATTTACGATGGGAAAGTCGAAATCGTCGCGTTTATCGTATAGCTTAGTTGCTAATTTCCCGTCTGTGTTTATATTAAGTAAAATGTCTAAGTATGAAGCGTGTGTGCTTGATTCTGTTGTATCTTTAATTTCTAATTCGCTGGGATATATCGCATTGACATTTGTATGAAAATTGTCATTATTAATTAAAGAAAATATAAATTAAATGGTTACCTGTTTGTGGAACAAGGTGTAGTTAGTATTAATGTCTTCAGTCTTAAATGTCAGGTCGCTGTCTTTCTAAAAAATAAAAAAAGAACAAAATATAAAAGGAGGAAAAATAAACTAAAAGAACTTTTGGTCATTTCACTCCACCTGACCAGACACATGTATCCAAAATAACCAAACCTGATAGAATACTGATTAATTAACAAAACCAGTGCTAGATATGTACAGAAGGGTATGGGGCCAATACAGTTGTATAGGTGTATGTGTAAAATGTGTACTGTATGCTAAGTCATTATGTACAATGTACTATTTCTATATGTTGATGAAAATGTTTATTAAGATGACAAAGATGATTATGAAAGGGATTTTATTATCTACAAATTAAATAAATTAATAAATCTTTTTCAAATATAAAATCATAAACCCTGTTACATAGCCATGACGTCAGAAGACAACAGACGGCACCGATGCGTAATAGGTCACCTGACTTAAGCGACATTCGTCACAACAATTGATGGGGAAATCAACAACATATTCGTGACATGTATCCCACAGGTACACCAGTCTATATGGTTGTATGAGAGAAAGGAAATTTGAAAAATTGTTTTGGACATTACTACTATACAAGAACTGTATATATATATATATATATATATATATATATATATATATATATATATATATATATATATATATATATATATTAATTTAAAGTATGCTGAGGTCGCCTGTCTGTAAACTAATCGAATTTGCGGTCGTGAACCTATCAAATTGCTCATAAAAGAGAGTGAACATGAAAAATAAACATATCGGAGGCTTTTATGAGATACATAACCAAACTCATCAACATATTTTAGCAATAATTCGAAATTACAAATTACTTGAGTCTGTATAAGTTTATGTATGTATCGATGTCCTGAATGGTCGTTGACTTGTGTATGACAGGTAATGAGACTCCATAATAATGTAAAGATTTGACCGTGAACTTGCCTATTTCAATATCACAGATACTGCAAAAAAAGACTTTTGTTGACTTAATGAAATTAAGACATTTCTTCTGCACTTCAAAGTATATACTGCTATAACAGTCCACTCTGACTGCATATATTTCGCAACACGATTATCTTCATATATCTTACCATTAAAATTACGTCTCGTGGCATTTGCCTATCTCCCATTACTTTAAAGTTCATATAAATTCTTAGTGACAAAACTGACCATGAAAATGTCGGCCTGTAATCGACCTCATTCTATTGATATAAAAGCGAAGCAATACATCTAGATTTTGAATTTCAAGGTCAAAGGTGAAGGAAATAAATGAAGGTCGGTCAACTAATGCCATCATGTATTATCACCATGCAAAGTTATGTTATAATCTATTTTATGCTTACATATGAGGGTTTAGTGCAACAGCTAAACCAAATAGTTAAAGCTGCCATCGTAACTTTTAAACAAGTTTACAATTCGTAACATATATATATATATATATATATATATATATATATATATATATATATATATATATATATATATATATATATATATATATATATATATATATATATATATATATACAATTATAATGATTTTGAAGCACCCCGATTTATTATTCCGTAGGCAGACATTTTTGTTAAATGTTATCAATGGAAATTGGCTCAGAGTTCCGATATAAAAGGCAAGTCCGAAGAAAGACCGTTATTTCACACCTGAATAATCACATGCTTGTGAACTGTATATTAGCCGGCAAATTGTCCAGATAGCGTAAATGAACTTTGGTGATATCAATATATATTTTCGACATGTAGGTGAGTTATACTCAAACTTCATTACTTCACACGTTTGTTTTATGTAACTGTAGTTAGACAATGACGAAATCTCGCCCTTTATATCGGTTATGTGGGCTTGTTTCTATTCAGAAAACTAAACAAATATCGCTATCAATGGAATTAAATCGGTTTAAAAGTTGAAATGGCAGCTTTAATGCAGAAAGACGGACAACTCAATTCACCTACCAGTATTTGCTTCGCAATGTGGTCAAGAAAATGCACGACGATGCATATATACACTTCAAAACTACTCCCCCGAGTACAATTTGGAAGAAACATAATAATCGATATTTTAGGAAAAATTAACACTATAATGTCAAAACAACATTTCTCTATTAAAGCGATGGTGCAGTATAAACTATCATGTTTTCACATCCATCCATAATTTAATTTATTGCTTCATACATCTAACATTTTCGTTTTGTCAAAATCTATGCTATATACATTTGCGGAAAACAAGTGTCCGATTGGCACTCATGACTTATCTAATATTTCCTATTTATATTACTTTCGAGCTCTTATTGACAGAAACAATCGTCTTCAGCAATTGTTTTGGCCTCTTCTGTAAAACTATAACACCGGTATCAATAATAATATTGGTTTCATTGTTAAATTTCATGCAAACCATTAGCTCCATCTTATCCCAAACAATCTTAGTTATGTACATTTTGAGGTTATTCTATATTTTCTGTCATTTTAAACATTTGAACCAGTGTCGTGGCACGATTATATGAAGAAAAAGCTATATTGACACCCAATAACAACTAAGATTCTTGTCATCTTCCCTTGGTATGACATCTCTCCTGATATTTAACACATTTGATATTGACAGTAGTGAATTAAGCTAAGCAATTTTGACTGGTTTTGCAGACAAGGAAAAATTACTAGGCAGTCAACTCTGAAAATCCGGAAATATACATTAAATATAATGTTCTTTGATCCCTTTGATAAAAACAAATGTCACGATACAGATAACGAAAAGTCTATATATAATTGGAATACAATATAGCAAACGGTTAATCCATTACAGTGTGTGCTGTACAATTTCAACAGAATAAATGTATTTTCATGTTAATATTCATGTAATACTGATCTATCAAAGCGACTTCCTGACATTTTCATAAACATTAAAACCACGAAGAAATGAGTAAGGAAAACGATACTGAGAAAAATTTGTACCATATCAATGTTTAACAAATAATTTGTACCATATCAATGTTTAAGCAATAATTTGTACCATATCAATGTTTAGCAAATAATTTGTACCATATCAATATTTAAGCAAATAATTTGTACCATATCAATGTTTAAGCAATAATTTGTACCATATCAATGTTTAGCAAATAATTTGTACCATATCAATATTTAAGCGAATAATTTGTACCATATTAATGTTTAAGCAAATAATTTGTACCATATCAATGTTTTAGCAAAGAATTTGTACCATATCAATGTTTTAGCAAAGAATTTGTACCATATCAATGTTTAACAAAGAATTTGTACCATATCAATGTTTTAGCAAAGAATTTGTACCATATCAATGTTTAACAAAGAATTTGTACCATATCAATGTTTAACAAATAATTTGTACCATATCAATGTTTTAGCAAATAATTTGTACCATATCAATGTTTTAACAAATAATTTGTACCATATCAATGTTTTAACAAATAATTTGTACAACATTAATGTTTTAGCAAATAATTTGTACCATATCAATGTTTTAGCAAATAATTTGTACCATATTAATGTTTTAGCAAATAATTTGTACCATATTAATGTTTTAGCAAATAATTTGTACCATATTAATGTTTTAGCAAATAATTTGTACCATATTAATGTTTTAGCAAATAATTTGTACCATATCAATGTTTTAGCAAATAATTTGTACCATATTAATGTTTTAGCAAATAATTTGTACCATATTAATGTTTTAGCAATATATTCCAGTCCCAGTGGCATAAATCCATCGACCCACGGGTCATTAGATTTATGTGCTAGGAACATATCATTTATACATCTTCACTTTCGTCTCATCAATGTTCAGAGATAGAAAATGTGAAAACATAATGTGTGCAAAGAGAGGTCTATACAACCTAAACAAAATGGTTTCTGGGTCTCGATTTCCCAGCCTTCAATAATTTTCACAATATAACATTAACATTTTACAAGTACACGGGTTCCGAAATAATATCCAAAACTACAAAATGACGTCACGTTGTACACACCTGGTATCATAGAATTGTTTATCTATCCAATGTATTAAAATTACAACGGATGTTTATGTTTGACAAATAAACTGCAGTACTACTATATGTTTGTACAATATATACAGATGTAATTGATTTCATTTCTTCAATGAATATGATCTGTTTTGATACAGTATAACGATTTAAGCAAACAAGAAATCCAGATAAAGTACTGATGTTGATACAAAATTAAAAGTTCTATGTACTACATATTGAAGGTCAAAGAGGTAACATTAAACGCAGGCAAACATAAACCTTTGACAAGTCATAAAAGAGTCGGAGACTGTTTCATCTGTTCCTCCGTAATGTAAATCAGGATGTATGAAGAGTAATATCTGGTGATTTATGATCAAACAAGTTGATTGTACATATAGCTAACGACCCAGAATTTCTGTAAGGTTGTTTTTCATCATTTTTATACAGAAACATCGGTTCTACGACATAGAATTGTACCCAGACAACAGTATTAATGAATATATAAATGTGAATTCATAATACAACAATGGTAATTTTATACACATACTAACGAATTATAAATGATGATTTATTTTACATAACAATAAAGACTTAAATTTTCTTTGAAATAAAAACACTATCTATAGACGGTCAAATTACAAATACTTGTTGTAAACTTCACTGTATTGAAAAGTATCAACCATTTTGTATTCGATGTTGAATTCTTCAAATGTAAAGGTATCTTTTCTTACACAATAAGCTCTATACATCTTACTTACAGCTGTCATCTCAACTTTTAAACCAAACTAATTAAATAAACAAGAGGCCCAATGGGCCTTAAGTCGCTCACCTGGCAAAATTTGTCAGCATTGCAAAAAACATAAAAATATGTGAAAGATAAACTGGCTAATAAACATGAATAACAGTATGGTCATTGGGCCTTAATAATCACCTGAGTGAAATGCATTTTACTGACAATATACTGAAAAAATTAAATTTTATAAAATCTAAAAGCTTGCCCAAGACGAAATTTCTGTCAATTGAATTTTATTGAACAGTTTAAAAGTTATGTGTACTAAAGAGAAAGTGGTATTATGCAAGGCCAAAGACGTATATCGAAATTTCTAAGAGTCAATGTAAAAAATGACTATCTTAGCTTTAGAAAAATTTTTCATGTAAGTGATGTTAACTGCCAAATATTACTTTAGTATTAGATCAAAGTTATGTGTGTTTTTTCTCAAACGGTTAAAGACGAAAGTGGTATTATACAAGACGATATCGTTTCTGTCAAATTAACTTCATCTCTAAATTTTCTAAAGAGTACGGCTGATAATATCTCTAAAAGTATAGCCCCACTAAGAGTACCCAAAAAAATAACTATCTTAGCTTTAGAAAATTTTTGAATGTAAGTGATGTTAACAGTGCCAAATATTACTTTAGTATTAGATGAACAGCTGGGTACCGATGTTTAATACCAGGTTCACCAATGAAGACCTAGTGGTTATAAATTTTATAAAATACTGCAAATATGGGTATCGTTTCTGTCAATTGACTTCATAGTTTGCCAGTTTAAAAGTTATGTGTACTTTTTATATACATCTCTTTCTGAAATCTATCTAAGAGTACCCACTGTAAAAAATGACATCTTGTGGAAAAATTTTGCAAGTGATGTTAACAGTGCCAAATATTACGAAACATGCGAAATCCAGGAATGAAGAAATTTTGCAAATGGGGGAATAACTTTTTTTCACAATGATGTCAACAACCATGCAAAATTTCAGGGATAACTTTCACAAGGATCACCCTCACAATTTCAGCACAAAAAATTTATTGTAGATCTTTGTGGTGATCACTTGATAATAGGGAAAAACAGTTCAAAACATGAAAATATCTACTTAAAAGGAGAAATAACTCCTATAAGGGTCAAACTGACAATTTAATTCCTGTTGACTTTTTCGTAGATCTTTGCGTCCTTAACATTTTTTCTTCTTTCTCTTTCTCTCTATCTATTATACTTTTCAAGATAATAAGACAAAACTGTCAAAAACATGAAAAATCCACTTAAAAGGGGAAATAACTCCTTTAAGGATCGACTTGATAATTGCTTCTTTCAACTTCTTTCTATCTATCGCACTTTTCAAGATAATAGGACAAAACTGTCAAAAACATTAAAAATCCACTAAAAGGGGAAATAACTCCCATAAGGGACAACCTGACAATTTCGGCCCGATAACCATTTTTGTAGATCTTTGCATGTGGAACATTTATGTTTCTTTCATTTTTATTTTACCTATTATACTTTTCAAGATAATGTCAAAAAATATCCAAACACATGAAAAATCCAATTAGATGGGAAATGACTCCCGTAAGAGTCGATCTGACAATTTTGGCCCTATTGACTTTTTGTAGATCTTTACATACGGAACACTTTTGCTTTCATCACTTTTACTCTACCTATTATACTTTTCAAGATAATGTCAAATAACTTCCAAAAACATGAATAATTCATAAAAAGGGGAAATAACTCACATAAGGGTCGACCCGACAATTTCCACCAAAATGAAATATTTGTAGATTTTTGCAAGCCGCTCATTTAAACATAACGTTTCTGGGGATATATGTATTAAATCAAAACTATCTGCTGACTCATTCATACTATATTTAGCCATGGCAGCCATGTTTGGTCCTAGCCCCTTTTCATTCGCAAAATGTGTTAAGCGGCTTTACATGGTTATACTTCCTGTCAAGTTTGGTTCAAATTGGACCAATGGTTCTGGGGAAATAGCAAAAAACATCGAAATTTTTACAAAAAAAACGAATATTTTCCATTTATTTAGGTGTCTGTGACCTTGAAATTTTGTCAAAATGATCCTCAGATAATTCCTAAAAACTTTCTCATATATCTTTGTATACAAAATGTCGATTAGTTTTGAGTTATTAAGCAATTAATTTGTAATACAAATATACCCTGTGTTACTGAAGCGCCCCCTAGTGGCTCGTTTATAGACAGATTTCATTTTCGTTCACAAACTTTGTAGATATTGACTTTACAATCACAAAATTTGAAACTCATCTGATCATTGGTTCATGAGAAGATTTTTAAAGATGTACCAAATTTTGGTACTTTTTTGCCCCTTTTAGGGCCCCTATTGGTCCTATCCCTTTTTCATTTGCAAACTTTATGAAGTTTCACATGGGGATGCTATATGCCAAATTGGTTAAAATTGGTCCTCTGGTTCTTGAGAAGATGTTTAAATGCAAAAGTTAACAGACGGACAACGCCGGACGACAACGAACGCCAGACATTTGGCTATAGCAATAGCTCATTTGACCCTTTGGGCCAGGTGAGCTAAAATATAATAATATAGTCTTTGAAACATCCCCAGGTTTTTACGTCCAGTGATAGCCATATTTGTTCAGTTTCTGAATAGAAACAAGCCCCCTAACCAATATAAAAGGCGTGTTTGCAAAAATCAGACCTCATTGTCAAACTACCGTCGCATAGAGCAAATGTGTGAAGTAATGAAGTTTGAGTACAATGCACCTGCATGTCGAAATTAAATATTGATATCAACAAAGTTCATCTACTCTATCTGGACATTTCGCCGGTGTCGTATAATAATCTGTCCGGCCTCAAAATGTGTTAATATTTTCGGTCAAGCCCTGTCTAAAATTTTTGGTCCGGTAGCAGGGTATCATTGTCATGGAAATTAAAAAACTCACTGGGGGCAGAATATTATAAATACCTGGACTGAAAGTGTTAACATTTTCAGTCCGGACCAATTATTATACGACACCGGCCGGACTGAAAATGTGACACTTAGATATAACAACGATCTCGACAAGAAAAACAAGTGTGAATCCTGTACAGGATGGGACCAGGTGCCCAGAAGGACTCCGCGTCCCACACTTGTCACAAATGTTCCGTGTAAACCTCTCGAGTTCAGTGAAAAAGACAATTCGCAAATATTTCACTCAGTATAATGACCTTATTTCACTTACTGAAAGGCTGCCCCTATTGAATAAAAGATTATGTATTGTCTTTACTGATTGTGACCACAAGTTATTCATTACTTATCTTAATTTGAAATGGACTATGGACTCACAATTCTAACTCCTCTATGGATCACACTAATAGATTTCCAATGGTCCGAGTTTATCCAATTCTCACTATGTTTGTGTACCATCTTCTTTATCTCTTGAAATTTAACAATATGATATATGTGTACAATTTACATATATCATAAAAATCCAATATAGAATAACAAAATGTACTGCAGAGATGTGGTTTTATTTACGTACCTCATAACAATAACTTCATAATAATAAATAAAACATTGAATGTAATGTACAACACTCATTCATATTTACATGTATAATCGATAGTTCATATTTTGTTTGTGGGTGTTAGCATAAACAAATAGATAAATAAATAAACACACATACCGGTATCAATAACTTAAAAATTGAAAGTTAAAAACAACAACTTGATAATTATCAGTACATGGTAAAATGTCGTAAAAATTTTCATTTATGTTTTACAAAAATATAATTTAACTGAAAGTTAAAAACAACTGTAGACTTGATTTTGTTGACATTACAAAAGCTTCAGACTCTAAATATATATACAGTAAAACCTGTGTATAACTGTCGTAAACCCCTAATTTTAGGTGAAATTACCAAAATTATTTTTCTATATTGTTTGTCTTTCAAAAATATATATATATGCAATTATAACTGAATCATAAATTTTCTTAGTATTATTATATCAACAAAATTATTGACTTGATTAAACAAATCTACTGTTTTCAGAAGAAATCTATTTCACCTCAGGAAATTAAATTGAAATCATGTTAACATTACAAAAAAGCTTAACAGAAACTCCCTCAATACCATTATTCCTATATATATATAACTGTTTCGAACCCGCATTAGCATAATTACTACAATATGTAGCTTCACCGAGATTATATCGTTTATCTGTGAACCGTCAAATTGTGTTATAATAATTAACCAATTACATAAACACCTTGTGTGTACCTCGCCTGGAGGTAAATACAATAAAACCAAGTTAACATAGATTTAATGTAAGATCCGAAAAAAAAAAAAAAAAATGAGCCAAGTAGTAGTAGCAAGAAGGATGCTCTAATTTACAATCGTATTCAAGTGTTATATAAAAAAATCGTCTTCATCAGTGGCCGCTGACCGCGTTGAACTGAATATAAAGGGTTTGAAATACAATGCAGAAGTTTGGGTCCGCTTATAAGGTGACTTGCAGGTTAGACGTCCTGTTAGCATCTTTCATCTGTGAACCTCAAAGTTAATTTTGTAAAAAAAAAAAAAAGAGCAAAACAAATGCAGATTTTTTTTTAATAAGACTTCATCAGTTGAACTGATTTGAATAAATTAAAACTTGCAGGTCTTGTTTTCCAAAAGTTAATTTCAATGAGGTTTTTTTTTCCATTATTTAAAACAGGTTGTTATATTTATATTGTATTTGAAAAAAATGTTGAGTGTGGAATGAAAAAAAACCCAATAACAACAGAAATATATGCCACATACATCACTTAGTTTGGCTGGGGATGAATATGTCAATTTTGTTTGTTTTTTAATTGTGTAATTGCATAAGGAATACAATACTGTATATTTCTGATTCAATATACAGTAACTATGGAAACTGTACTTAGGGTCATTTCCTCTGGAAAAAATTATCAATTTTCAAAGAGCCCTCATTCTTTTTTCTTTTATTGCTACTTTGTGAACTATTTGTATCTATTTTTCGTTTCAAATTTGACAAATTGTTTGTTTCAGGTGAGGGTAATGTCAATTCTTTCTGAAGATCTTGAGCAAAATGAAAGTCCATGTGTTCCTGTAACTGCCAAATAGCCATTTGCTGACCACACTTTTGGCATGGGAGATAGTTGTCTTGGTTATAATTGCTAGCTTTATTAAGATCCCCATCTATATTTAACTTTAAGTCTGTATTGTTATCATTTACTGGGCTAATATCAACATCTCCAAAACTCAGACTAATATTTTTGACTGTTAGTGAATTTTTGGTACTATTTCTCCTTATTTGACCCAAAACTTCTTCTCTAATATCCGCAGGTAAAGAGTCCAAAACATCTGCATCAAGAGAGTTTTCGTCAAGTTCAGTTTCTAAATTATCATCTTCTCTATAAAATCCTGAATCATTTTTATGATGCAAATCATTATTTCTGTAAGGGCTTGTTTCATTACACTGACCAGTCATATGTCCACTAGAATCACTGTTGCTGGTGCTGGAAAATTTTTTACCTTTTGAAATATTATCAAAAAAACCTGACTGGTGTAATGATTTCTGATTTGTCTTAATTACCTGACTTCTTTTTGAGGCAAAAAATCTCTTTTTTGGTTCATTACCTTTTTCACTTTCAGAAATTTCCATATCATTGTATTTTCTACTTTTAGTTCTGCTTTCTTTATCACTAATGCACTCAACAGGTTTATCATTAAGTAGATCCATTTCTGAACTTTTACTATCATACAAATCAGAAGCATCCAATACTTCTGTACTTTCATCTTTCCACTTCGCACAGCTTGCGTTTTCATCTCTTTTCTCTGTATTTGATTCAGTAGTTTTGCATTGGCTTGGGCTCTGCATTTGTGTCAGAAAGAAAGATTTGATAGTTTTTGTGTTTCCATTTGTATGTGTTGTTGGTGAAGATTTAGTGTTTGTTACATCCTGAGATAAAGGGAAAGAAGTCCTTTTCCCCATGAAGGTCTTTATATCAGCTGCATTTCTACAGGAGGCATCTTGAAATTTTGTTGCTGATACCCCTAAACAGATAATTGGTGGTGACCTGAAATGGATAAATCATGCGACATTAAATTCAAAAGAAGACAATTTGATATAAAATTCTATCAGCATTCCAAACCTTTTTGTTCTCAATTGGTAAACAAATAACAATAATGCATACTTGGTATTCATCAAGGACACAAGGTCAATAGAAATTCATCCTGAAATGTTTTAGAATCAACAAAGTTTTCAGGACATTTTATATACAGTAAAACCTGCTTTAGCGACCACCTGTGCATAAAGACCACCTGGTCATAAAGACTTTAAATAATTTGCTGTCCCAAATAGTACCATTTGTGTTCAAATCAACCTCTATATAAAGACCACCTCACTATAATGACTGGTTTTGTTGTGTCCATAAGGGGCTTGTTATATACAAGTTTCACTGTATTCCTATTCTGTCTTTTCATTAGTCAGAGTTATCTCCCATGTAAGCTGGTATCGATTGATAACTTTTCTCATTTTAAGCACAAACAAATGACATCACAATGGATAACTTTATGAGCGGTGGTAACTCTGGATAATGAAAGTACCTAATATGATATAATGCGACCTCAATTGTTTTGTGCTTTAAAGAACAAGCATTGCATCATGATGTCCCTCATCTATTGTAGACAAAAGCTTCAGTTTAGTTTGATTCTAAAGAGATTACTCAAGACAAGCTTCAGTTTACTGTCTGCACGGTTCACTTTGGAAAACAAAATATCGTCCACAGTTCTTTTATTTTATCATCTATGACAGAAGTTTCAAATCTTCCCAATTAAGAAAGTTTATTAATAATCAAATATAGTATTCAATCCACGATTTTTTAAACCGAGCCTCCATTACCCCCGGAAGTTATTTTTGGTAGGCAGTTTCCCACGCAAAATTCACATCGCAGTGTCAGTGTCATATTTAGAACTGTACATGTCAACAAGTTAAAAGGAGAGTGCCGGATGACAATTCTTTTATCATTATTTATTCATTACTCATCCTTCATATTTACAATATTCTGTCAGTCTTTTGACTTAATGACTTATAAATAATTTAACTTCTTTCGTTATCTTCACGGTTCATTCATAAACCAGCTTGTGCAATCAATAGTATGTTATGTACCTGTTGAAAATTGCAATTGTTCTGCGTCATTGAGAACACGTAGGAATTCCCTCCACAGCGGACCACATTATTTAACATTGTGAATGACCACCCCTACTCTAGTTGAATCATGTTTCGCTCAATAATTTGTATTGATAATGATGGAAAATAACATTTTAATTATTAGACAACTTATTTCACCCACTGCAGCCTTCATTATACACTACAGTTTTGTTGCATTTGAAATATCTAAGATTTTCCAATTTCCGAAATGAGCCGTGCAGACAGTTGGTGATTCTAAAGTGATTACTCAGACACAAGCTTAAGTTTAAACTGATTATAAATTAATTACTGGGACACAAGCTTCAGTTCTGTTTGATTCTAAAGTAATTGCTTAGACACAAGCTTTAGTATTGTTTGATTGTACAGTGATTACTTGGGTAGGATTGCCAGTTTGCTTGCCGAAGCTGGTGGTCTTTTCCTTGGTACATTATAACGGCTTCAATTCCACCAATAGAAGTGGTTGCCATGATATATATAACTATGATTACTGAATGTGGCATAAAACACTAGAGCTGATCATATTTATTTTCTTTGTTTTCAAAAATGGGAAGTTTTAACTATTTTACAGCTAAATACAAAGGTCATGCAGAGGTCAAATATTGCAGCAGACGTTGTTTTATGATTATTCATTACCTTACCATCTTATATAAAAAGGCAACAGCATAAAAATGAAGAAGATGAACAAGTAAAAAGACTTTGAGAAAGAAGAACGGTTTGTACGACAGTTATGCCCCTTCCCTCCCCCATAAAAGGAAACTGTGAATTATTGGAAATTTTCTAAATTTAAGGGGCATAACTCTGTCAAATATGGTTTGATGGTAACCAAACATAATTTTGTTTGTTTGCTTATTGTTGTTTAACGTCCCACACAAGAATCTTTCACTCATATGGAGACGTTACCAAATGCCGTTAAAGGGCTTCAAATTTTGGCCTATCCTCAGCACTTACGGCCACTGAGCAGTGAGGGTTCTTTAACATGCTGACACCTACTGTGACACGGGACCTCAGTTTTTACTGTCTCATCTGAAAGACGAGACACCAACCTGCTGTCGACTGGACTTGAACTTACGATCAAGAGTAACAACTTGACCTAGATATTCTCATGATATATCTGTATACCAAATTTCATTTTAATATGTGCACCAACTGCAGAGATAATAAATGGAAACTGAATTATTGGAAATTTTCTAAGTTCAAGGGGCATAACTCTGTCAAAAATGGTTTGACGGTAACAATATAAAAACTTGACCTAGATATTTTCATGATATATCTGTATACCAAATTTCATTTCAATATGTGCACCAACTGTAGAGATAATAAACAGAAACTGTTAGTGTATGAATCCATCGACCAACTTACAGACCTACTGACAGCAGCAAAGCAGTATGCCCTTCCATCTACAAAGGGGGGCATAAAAACATAAAATTGGAATTAAAATGACATGATCATATGCATCTTTAGAAGTGTCAGTTGCAAAACACTGAAATGTAATGTAGATAACTTTGGTATGTTATTCACACTTAGAAAAGGCTTTCTAGATTGTTAAGATCAGGATAAAACTGAAGTATATAATTACCAAGCTGTTTGATGAACAGGAACTACATTGAACTGTTGAAGCAATGAAAAAGCATCTGTAGCAAACTTAGTGGCATCATATTTACTAATGCCACATGCTCTGGAAGCCACAACTGGTGATGGTTTACTCATGTATCGAACAGAAACAGTCATTGACTTAGCAGTCCTATTGTTCTGTCAATTAGAAGAATAAAATCAGCAAACTGAACAATAACAATTTCCAGATTTGATTTGTTTGTGCATTACTTCACATTCTTTAACAAAATGTTGTCAGAAACACTATGCCTCAAAACATAATCCATTTATCAAAATTTTAAAAGTCCAATAACACTGGCAAATATTGCTAAATAATGCTCATGACTGAACGGATCCTATATCATGAATATCTTATAAATATTAAGCTTTTTCATCAAATTTGTTTAATTTGTTTATAAAAGAGACTCAAATTGATTGACAGAAGGACAAAAAACATTATGTCCCCAACAGTCAATCTTCAGAGACATACATATATATCATAATGGTTGAAAAACATTGAGAAAACCTTTACAACAGAACAGAATGCTGTACAGGTGCTTGATAAATTCAATCAATTTTGATTAATCTTATAGTATCATAGCAAAGTAGAACAGCACTATATTCAAATACATTAATCACTTTCATGGTAACTCTTATCTTCATCAGGGGAAGCAACTGGATATTTCATTGTTTGAGGTCAAAGTGAGGCCTATGGCATGATTGCAATTCTATTTACTTAGTGCTCAAGCCCGATTTATATAACCTCATGTGTTGAAGTCTCAAGAATCCAATCTTGATCTGGATGAGTTTAAATTTTAGGTAATACAGCAAAACTACATTAAAATCATAATCACATTTCATGTGAAGACCATTTCAGGCAAGAGTGAGTAGAATCATCCATATGACCAGGGGTTCAAAATTCCCTAAGTCCTAAGTCCAGGACTTGGTTCAATCGGGTTTGGACTAGGCATTAAAAAAAAAAAACCCATAGTCCAAGGGACTTGTCTCATCTTCATTAATTTATAATTTTACTGTATTACTTATGAACAAAATTCAACATGGACTTTGAAATTTCTCAGCTGGACTTGCCAGAAATTTACTCTAGAAGTCATGGACTTAAGTATCTAAAAAGAACTTTAAACCACAATGATATAAGAAATCTTAACCTTTTGCTTGTAAAGCAAACATTTTCCCAATGAACCATTACAAGTGTGTTGGCCAAAGTGTAAACATTTTTGTTAGTAGTGTTTGTCAGGTAAGATTTGTTTTATTTGAAATTGAATATCTAAAGTGTCCTTAATTTTACTGAGACAAAATCATTCTATTAAATGATATTAAAGTAAATATCTTCAAAGAAAAGAGTGAAATTAGTTTAAAATTCATAACCATATCATTATATCTCACTGATTCTTTGTCCTTTGCTAAACGTTCCGCAACTTCTGACGATAATTCCTGCAGCCAAAACTTTACCTGAAATACATCAACAACAAGTTAATCACTGGCACAAATCAAAATGATGACCTGGACATGATGGCTTATTCTTATACTTAAAAGATATAGCAATGTTTTCATCATTATTTCAAACTGCATGGTGACAAATTGTGTATGAAAAAAATACCTTTTCTCTTGTATCTAAACAAGTTTTTCCAGGAAAATTTTTGCTACAGCCGATGGATTTGGCCAACTGTCGAGCGGACACTGGTTCATGTTCAATTCCTCTACACACATCATACAGCCATACCCTGATTGAATGATAATACAAAAGGAGGGTCAGCATGTTAGTTACAAAAGGAGGGTCAGCAAGTTAGTTACAAAAGGAGGGTCAGCATGTGTTTCTTACAAAAGGTTACAAAAGGGCATGTATGTCAGCAAGTTAGTTACAAAAGGAGGGTCAGCATGTATGTTACAAAAGGAGGGTCAGCAAGTTAGTTACAAAAGGAGATTCAGCATGTCAATTACAAAAGGAGGGTCAGCATGGAGGGTCAGCATGTATGTTACAACAGGAGGGTCAGCATGTATGTTACAACAGGAGGGTCAGCATCAGCATGTTAGTAACAAATGGAGGGTCAGCATGTTTGTTACAAAAGGAGGGTCAGCATGTTAGTTACAAAAGGAGGGTCAGCATGTATGTTACAAAAGGAGGGTCAGCACATTATTTACAAAAGGAGGGTCAGCATGTTTGTTACAAAAAAGAGGGTTAGTCAGCAAAAGGAAGGTCAGCATTTATTTACAAAGTTACAAAAGGAGGGTCAGCATGTCAATTACAAATGGAGGGTCAGCACATTATTTACAAAAGGAGGTTCAGCATGTCAATTACAAAAGGAGGGTCAGCACATTATTTACAAAAGGAGGGTCAGCATGTTTCTTACAAAAAGAGGGTCAGCATGTTAGTTACAAAAAGGTTAGGGGGTCAGCACATTTATTTACAAAGGAGGAGGTTCAGCATGTCAACAGGAGGGTCAGCAAGTTACAAATGGGTCAGCAAGTTAGTTACAACAGGGGGTCAGCAGCATGTTTGCTACAAAAGTTCACAAAAAAGGAGGTTCAGCATGTTACAAAAGGAAGGTCAGCAGTTAGTTACAAAGGAGGGTCAGGAGGGTCAGCACATTATTTACAAATGTTACAAAAGGAGGGTCAGCATGTTAGTTACAAAAGGAGGGGGTCAGCACATTATTATGTTACAAAAGGAGGGGAGGGTCAGCAACAGGAGGGTGTTATGTTACAAAAGGAGGAGTGTTACAAAAGGAGGGTCAGCACATTATTTACAAAAGGAGGGTCAGCATGTTAGTTACAAAAGGAGGGTCAGCACATTATTTACAAAAGGAGGGTCCAAAAGCAAGTTAGAGGGGTCAGCATGTTAGTAACAAATAGAGGGTCAGCATGTTAGTAACAAATAGAGGGTCAGCATGTTATGTTACAAAAGTAACAAATAGAGGGGAGGGTCAGCATGTATGTTACAAAAGTCAGCATGTTAGTAAAAAGGAGGGTCAAATGTAGAGGGTCAGCATGTATGTTACAGTAACAAAGCATGTTAGAGGAGGGTCAGCATCAGCAAGTTAGTTAGTAGGGTCAGCATGTACAAATATGTTACAACAGAGGGCATGTCACAACAGGAGGGTCAGCATGTTAGTAATGTATGTTACAAAATAGAGGGTCAGCAGGGTCAGCATGTTAGTAACAAATAGAGGGTCAGCATGTTAGTAACAAATAGAGGGTCAGCATGTTAGTTACAAAAGGAGGGTCAGCATGTTAGTTAGAGGGTCAGCATGTTAGTAACAAATAGAGGGTCAGCATGTTTGTTACAAAAGGAGGGTCAGCATGTTTGGAAGGTTTGTTAAAAGGAACTTTGTTTTTACAACAGGAGGGTCAGCAAAAACAGGAGGGTCAATTATGTTACAACAGGAGGGTCAGCTACATTGATTTACAACAGGAGGGTCATACTTACATACAAACAGTGAAACATCACTGCTATTGGAGTCAAAAAGGACACAAAACAAAAGGAGGGTCGACTTACAAAAGGAGGGTCAGCAAACATCAGCAAGTTAGTTACACAAACACAACTAACACAACAAGATCCACCCCAAACAGTAAGCTGCCTGACTTGCAAACATACACAAACACACCTACACACAAGATCCACCCCTAAGCTGCCTGTCATAAAACTTCAGAATGCTGGTATTCTTAAGTCTGCAATATTCTTAACTTATTCTTAATTAGCCAATCATATTTCAATCCTAATATGGAAAGATGATTCATGAATGTTTGGTATTCTAATTCAGTAGAGATATTCATATAATAAAAGACATAATTTTCAATTATGAAAACAATTTATCAGTATGACAACATACCCTGTTTTGTCTCCACATATGTTTTGTAGCTCTTTCAGTGAGAACTTACACAGATCGCCGATATTTTCAACTTGCAGCTGCTCAACAATCATCTGTCCAAGTTTGCCACCAAGATGACGTCTGCAAACAAATAGTACACTATGTTTGTTACAGAAAATCACTCATCAAAAACGATGGTCAGGTTTTGTAAATTTGATTGTCAAAACCATTCATTCATCTATTCAATGTTTTTATCACTCTGACTCAACAATCCCTCTTTAAATTGGTTTTTTTTTTTTATTAATCATGCAAAACTTCTGACTCGGAACAGAAACTAAAACTTCAATCTCTCAAACTAAGTAGTGTATAGCCTGCAAAGTAATTCAAGAGATCAAAAACCATGCAGTAGGTTATGTGATTTCACTATATTACATGAGCCAGCTGCAAAGGGTTGGGTCCTTGTCACATATTTAATGAATTACAAGGAATCAAAGAATTATGTCATATGTAATATTTCTAATTCTGTAGACTTTTTGCACCAGAAATAGAAAGTGCCTGCATTAATTCTCATATCGTATTTTTAATATCCAGACATGTTCAATTATTTGAAAGCTTAAGAGTCACAATTCCCCCAAATTGTCCTTAGGACCCTTTTCTTAGCTGTTGGCTCATTAAATCCTCAAGGTATCACTCTATAACTGAAATAAGAAAATGCTGAAAGGATACAAATTCCTTGATGTCTACTTACATTTTCTTGACAGGCAAAGAATTAAATAAACCAGGAACAGATTCATGAGGTAGAATAGTTTGTCCGTTTGGTTTGTGAAAACCACAGGCAAGCTTTGATAGCATCTGAAATGTAAAATGAGATATATTGTCTCAAGAATATAATGTAATGTTTAAACTTCTCTGAAAAAACATATAGTCACATTAGATACAGTGGAGTCTTGTTCTGTCAAAATCGGATGAGTCGAAATTCCGATTTATTGAAAATGAACAACCGGTACTGATATTGAATGATATATTAATTAAATTTTTGGTTATCTCGAATTCCGGATATTTTGAGGGAATAGGGGTGGTCCCATGAACATGAAGACAACGAGATTCTACTGTATAAGATATTTTCGTGATGGACAGTCAAACACAGGCAACGCCTATAGTCTCTACCCCAGTTTCAACAACAGGGGACTTATAATAAACAATTTTTGAAGTTATATGATGATAGTCACTCAGTTGAAGGATCTGAAATGATACTTGCAATATCTCGACTGACTGAACAGTAACTTACTTATAGATCCATGTTGTGTCTTACCTTATTATGAGCAATACCTGCAGAACATGTAAACCCTGTCTCTTCATAAACGGCAGCTCTCATCTCCTCCGATATGACAGCACCAACAGCAAGATGTCTGTCTCTTTCACTGAAGTCACTGTTATCATAAATTGTCTGAAGCCAATGGTCAGTACAGTCTTCTCTCTTTGCTGAAAATGTTGTATTTTCTATATTGACCACACATGTATCACAATTGCAAGATAGAAATGATAAAAATCATTTTAAGAGGGCATCAAAGCACTTAAATTGACTGTATTTTAAATCAAGTTTTTACCAAGTAATTTTCCCTATTCTTGTTTCATAAACAAAAACCTTTTTTTTTTAAAAACCTATTGAGTAACATGATTCAAAGATAAAAAATCTCCAAAAGTTATTGATATGCCTACCTTCAAATTTAAATCAAGAAAACTGTAAAGATAGAATTAGTATATTTTGGCAAATTAGGAGATGATTATGTTACTGTGATGTTGAAATTTAAGTGTCATAATGAGCTAATTTTTTAAAAATCTGCAAAACTGTGAGGGAAAACTACTTTAATTCACATCCAAATTCTAACTCTTTCTTTCATTTTGTTAATATTTATCAAAAACAGCACATTAACTCATAATAATAGTTAAAACATTGAAAAAAGGTTTTAAAGTGAAAAATATTTTTACTTGTCATACCATCTTTTTCATCTCCCCATCCAACGACAAAAGTGTTTGGTAATCGAGCTGCACTGACTTTGTCCTGACTGAGTTTACTCATTCTCTTCTTGACTTCCTCCGTAAGATCAATGTAAGCCTCATCTATGCTAGCTCTCTCTACACATGAACTGAATCTACTAAGAACGTTGATCACCTCTGCTCCGGCTTCTCGATATCTGAAAGTAAACAGAATAATGATTACTTAAACTATACACTAAGTGGGTCTTACCTTCTTCAAAGTGACATTTAAGAAAATTTAGGCAGAATTTACGGCTATTTACAGGCAGTTTTGCTTAGCAAAATTACACCTACTGGGTATCCCCCCCCCAAAAAATTTTCCCTGCAATTTTGCTGAAAATGTTTTATCTTCATGTGTTAAAATTTTCCTGAAACAGATGGTAGGACAGCTCTAAATATGGGCAAGAAAAATCACTGCATTTAGGTTTTGATAAATATACTTATATATTGAAAAATATACAGTCAAAATTATTTTCCCTTGGTAATTTTATAAAGGAAATATTTCTTTTCCGGTATTGATTCATGTTTTTGATATATATTCATATCTGGCACAGTAAACAAGAAATTAGATGGACCTGTTTACACTTTTCCAGGGAATCCTTGATATGCCTTGGTGGATGATATTCAATTTCTCAAAAATGTGCGGATAAATATTTTTCATAGTTTGCATTTCAATAAAGATCAAAGTGAAGTATCAATAGACAAAAAATTAACAAAACTGAATTTGGGAGTCAGTTGTTTAATACCTCCTTAAGTGAGATTATTTATTTATTTATGAGGAGACTGAAACTTGTGGTCTTAAATGCAAGGTGGTCTCTTAAGTGAGGTGTTCTCCTAAGCGAGGTTCTGCTGTATATGATTTTCTTTACTTACTTGGTAAGGTCAGCTTTTCCTCTATACTCTGGAACTCTGAAGAAATGAATGTCTGAACACTTGGCTTTAGCTTCATCGCCCCACATGTTCCGAGTTACCCCAAAGGCACGCGCTTCATAACCCACAGCAATGATACTAGTGAAAATAACAAAAATAAACATGACTTAGCAGGGTTTTACATAACAGGGACCTTGGCCTTTATAATTGAGATAAATTATCAAAGATGCAATAATTTCTCCTTCAATAGACTTACTCTGACAGTCTCTTGCTCATTCTTACTTTTAAAGTATGAGAAGGTTAATTCATTTTGTTTGCTGCGGTCAATCTTAATTTTTTTCCAAACCATTTTGAATTATGCGACATGACTGCATGCTTGAAATTCAGAACTCATACACAATACTTTGATTAATAATCACAACTGGAAAACATTACATTAGAAAGAGCCCCAAAAAGTTCTGAGAGATAAAAATTCTGGACATATTGTAATTTTCTGGACATATTGTAATTTTTTATTTTCATTAGAAAACGACTCCTGACCAACGAAAATGAAAAAGATTTTAAAAATTTTGATTTATTAATGGAGTTATTTAAGGGGATTCAGTAGGAAGTCTTAAATTTACCCTTGTGTACGAGTGATATAAAGAGTGTGCTCAATTCACCATAAGAGTACTATTCCGGCACAGTCTCAGCACATGTTGTAATCGAATGTACCAGGGCAGGAATTAGTTATTTCAGAGAAGTTGATTAAATATACATGGTTCACGTCATTTTATGGTTAAATTGCTTGCCAAGGACAGTGTTCCAGAGCATTTTATTAGTGTTCCATTTTCCTGAGTTGTCCTGGATAGTGAAACGTGACCGGCAACACCTTACCAGTTATACATGTAAATAGATCAATGTGTTCAGTGTCTCCCACGATTAATTAACTAATTAGTTGGAATTGAACTTTAAAAATACGACGAAAGTTCATGCGAGTACGCATTAAGAGAGTACAGAAAAGTTTATTTATGGACATTACTCCCCGGAATATGGCTTTAATTTTCACAAGAAACATGTTTATTTTTCCGTTGAATTAATGTTTGTCCCATAAATTTGGGAAAGACCTGACATTTTCCCATTGGGAACGGGGCTCAATACAGGCCCTTTAGAGACCCTAAAAGCTTGCTTAGCATCTCAAATTAAATGTAAATTCACTTAATCCAGAGACAGCTACATTTTGTAACAACTGGTCAGTACTAACAAATATTTATATAAAATACATGTATATACATGTATGGTAATAAAAAGAAGTTTCATGATTAAGTCTTAATAATCAACTCAGCATACTTAATCATGTAACAAGTTCTGCATGTACATATCATACTCATCTAACACCAAAGAAAAACATGCATTCTGAGAGAATTGATGAATCAATATATGTCTCTATCTCTAACCTGTGAGACTATTAATTTATGATGTGAATGGTGAGAGATAACAAAACTTTAACTGAAACCAGACAGACTGACAGACGCAGACAAAACTCAGTCTCTAACTCTGGTTTCATGGGTTGGAGACTAATAATGTGTATAACTTACCCACCACCCTTCCAAGTTTTGTACTGCACGACAGCACAAGGTCGCCCTTTTGTGGAAGGATTAAGACGCTGTTCTACCTGGACATAGAAACAATCCATGTCGACAAGGGCAATAACTCTGTCCATCTTTGCGTTATGGTAAGTTTTCTTTTAAACGTACGGACACTATGCACCTACACAAAGATAAAATTTAAACAGGTACATGTAGAGAAAACTTTATAACAATGAACATTACACATGGTTTTGGTAAAGGCTAATTGATTTTATGCAAGTTAATGAAGATCATGACATTACGGACATAATTGCAGCCTAAAGCATCAACAGTTTTACTAATCACTGTCACTTTTTCACTAAAATTTAGATACATGTATTAGGTTGTGGTATATCATAGATGCAATAACACTATACTAGTCTTTTAGTGCTGTTGTTATAAAGACTTCGAGCACAGGTCAAAAGGTCAAAGGCTGTTTTTGAATCAAACTTATAGATTGACAGAACATAACATTTCTGCAGACTAGATCACATCATCATGATGCTTCTCCAATCACTCCCAACGAATAGGCAAGATAGTTTTATTCTCCTGCATTTGTAAAATGAGGAGATTCTATTTCATGTAATATATCAGTACTACAGTATTAAGAGCATTTTCAGATTATAAATTTACATTTGAAGTTAAATGATAGGATATCTTAATATGTGTCACTTTTTGAAGTTATCCTTTAACTCTAAACTGTTTAACAAAACCATCTGATTTCTTTTAGTTTCATATTTATTGCCACCTTTAATGTTTCATATATATATTAATTTTTGTATCAAGACAAGCCTATAGTCTCTCCCTACATGTCTTAATGGTACTGTAGTTCTATGATAGTGCGTTATTTACATTTTATGTTATATTTAAATTTCCATCCACATAACAGTAAATGCATTTTTGAGTCCGAGAAGTGTGAAGAAGTTGTGAGAAAAACACAACCCATTAAATAAGTGGATTTATATCTAGAACTGGTGTTTATATGTCTTCCTGGGGTTGGACTAATTAGACTATGCTAAGAGTACTCTACAAATTTTAGGAAATATATGCATCACATCCGTTTTAGTGTTTTTAGAACGATTTATGATCTAAAATTAGATAATTATTGTTATAGTAGGCTACATGTATTTAGTAACTTTTCAGTTTTGTATCTATATTTCTAAAACATGTAATTGTATTACAATTTATAGATTTTTAATGTAAATTTTCCATATGATTTCAAATGTAGTTAAAACAACTATATTTTAATTTCTTATAAACCTTTAATGTATAGTACATGTTTGTATACAATAATTATATATTGAATTAAGGGTACTCTGAGGGTTCAAGAACAAACCAGGAAATTATGATGGTGTTACAGTAACTTATAAAACGGCGCTGAAGTTTTGTTTCACACATGAGTGCGGGAAAAATTACTCACTCTCCCGACATGATTAAATTACAAGAAAAACTTGATGCAAAGCATCAATTCGCCGCCAAAGGTATTTCAAAGGAAGTATACATGTACATGTATATAAAACGTAATTTAGAAAAACATTTATGGAATAATTCAGAATTATTTTTTTTTTAAAACAAGTCCATATTCCAGTCTGTTTCGTTCATTGTTGGCCTAGCCGGCTAGAGTGGTTCGATCTTGTTTAACATGATAATTCTGACTTTATCCATTATTACACAAAACTCGTGTTAAAAGTAACATTTTATTATATGTAGACTTTAACATGTACTACAGTTTTTATGTCGAAATAAAAGTAAAAATGGTGTACTTCAGTAATTAAGGTATGTTTCGGTAAATCGTCCGTACCCCCGTTTTCACTTTGTTGTTCTCCCAATCATCAATATTTTCATACGACACATTTCGTTTTCGGTGTTATATTTATTCCATTTTGCACAAACGAAATCATTTTAAATGATAAAAAACATTTTGTTCCAAATTTCCGTCGTCCACTAAACTTATATAATAGGGTATCATGCTCTTATCAAAATCAAAAGCAATCACGTAATGATTGCTCCCATCATTTCGACTAATGTCTCCCACTTATCGTTATTTCATTTCTTATGTCTATGTCTCTCTACAAAAAATACGAATCGCGGTATTATACCCTTAATTGCATTTAAAACAATTTAGATGCTGATTATTTATGAAACAAACCAACATCACTTTCATATCTGAAATTTAATAGCGTTTTTGCCTCAAATAAAATTACTACGTCATTACTTCCGCGTTCAAAGAAACTAACAGCTCCTTCCATATACTACTTCCTAACTTAATTTGAAATATATTCGCCGCCTCCTGGCGGCGAATAATGATCAAAAATAAATGCTCCACATGTACTCTTGATATTTTCCCTATAGGAATGTCTGTAATTATCAACAAAAGTGCACATTTGACATTCAGTTTAATTCTGATCGAATTGAAGCGGACTGCAAATGGACTCCTAAATTACCAAATGGACTCCTAATTTTGTAGTTGTATAAGTCCATGGACTCTTCATTTGAAAATCACAGGGAAAACCCTGCCAAAGGGATAATAATGACTAATGTGCCATGCCTAAAGTAAGTCCATGATGAATTATTCTGTAGGCCCACCTGACTGATATATTTGTTTACAATACAGGATCGCTGTTCACAGACACAAGTTTTATGTAAACTGGGGTGGGGTGCTTGAAACAATATTGCATATGCAAGTCACCAAGTGCCTGAATATTATGAAGTTATGTAACTGAATGTTATGACGTTATATCACAGTTATATCATTTAGATTACTACCGTGAGCTACAAAATATTGTGTTTTAAAAAGGATAAACTGTTTAAAAGTAAACTGTAGATGTCCTTTATCCAAATTACCTGTTTCGATTTTCACCTAAACCTGGAGGTTGTCAAATTCAGCGCCATATTCGTAAACGTTAATAAACAAGGGTGTAAAACAAGGCATAATTTCAAAAGACGTACTACACGGATCCGGAAATTTGTTATCATAGCATAATCTTTTAAAAATGAATTTACATTTTCACAAAGTCGACTGTTTCTTGTGACATACAAGACATTCAAATTTAAAAAAATCTAAATTCGGAATTCATTCTAAAATAAACTCCTATAATCTTCACGCATGCAGAACTTTCTTAAACTTCAAGAATGGTCGTTTTAATCCAGTTTTAAAATAACGAAATCGATTTTTAGTTGGAATAACATGAATTGTTGAAGTAAGTTTTATGACAGAAGTCACAACGCATGCTTCACGAAACGAGGAATAACAGCAACAACGACGACAACAACAACATCAACAACAACCACAACAACAACAACAACAACGTCGACGACGATGGTGATAGCAGCTCAGCAACAGTGCTCAGGAGCATTGTCATTTTTTCAGAAGACATGATTTATTCAGAATTTGACCATGATGTCAACGTTGTCATAAAATCGAGTAAAAGAAGTTTTACGAATTTTATATCCTAAGACGCCTTACGTAATGTTTAAAATACATCTTATGTTACAGAGAATCAAATTATTGTTATAAGCATACTTTTCATGTCTTTATAAGCAGGCTTTCCAGATCGTTATAAGCAGACTTTTCATATCGTTATATGCAGACTTTCCATATCGTTATAAGCAGGCTTTCCAGATCATTAAATTCAGACTTTCCATATCGTTATAAGCAGACTTTGCAGATCATTATAAGCAGGCATTCAAATCTGTTATATGCAGACTTTCCAGAGCGTTATAAGCATACTTTCCAAAGCGTTATAATCAGACTTTTCTAGATAATACCTTAAATCACAATGGCTTTCACGTATTTTTGTATGATGAAATTTAAAATATATATGAAAGATAAAAAAGTCTCAGTCTTGTACTTTTCACCAAATTATTGTTTATTTATTTTTTGTGAATTCAAAGGAACCAATTCGATATACAACCTAGACTCGGAAAGCGCACCTTTATGAGTCCCTGTCACGAGAGAAAGTATAATAAATGAGTGATTTACAACTGATTTCTGGTTAATATAAAACACGTCCTACTTGGGTGACTCAAATGACCATAAATTCTCAAAACGGGTAAAAATCAACAATCACCACAAATAAGGAAATATTTACAAGAATTATCACTCATCTTCATTATTTTACTCATTGAATCTTACTTGGGTAATTAACATAGGTACGTTTCTTTTATAATTATAATTTCAATCCAGAGGTGAATGATTTTACTACGCGACATATTTCTACAGAACAACAAATTTGTCCAGAAAGCAGGTCATTCCAGTAATCTATTTACATCCAGAGAACAGATTATTGTAGCAATGGATTCCAGAAACAGTAAGAAATAAATCTGAGGATATCTGAAACCAGATTGTCTATGACATTTTATCTATACTCTATACATATGTAATTTGTGTAATCTAATTTAATATATGAATATGCCTTATTATGGTATAGCAAAAACTACTATACACCTAAAATGAATGAATGCAAAAGACAATTACAATATTTAAAACCGAATAATCATAATCATAATTCATGAATTATGAGTTGAGATAGACGACCATAAAAGGCATCTATACAATTATAACCAGTATTAGGACTGCTCGTTCTTTTAGTAAGTATAAATATTATATAAATAATACCAAAGTTATAATGCTCAAGATGATCGTTCCTGGCAATTAGACTTCATCAGCTGAGCTCCAATTTTAAATAAATTTCCTAAAGAGAAAGTGGTATCATACAAGGTCAAATAATAAATCTAACAGTGTAGTCAGAATCCGTCTAAGAGTAACCACTGTAAAAAGATGACTATCTTAGCTTTAGAAGAATTTGGAAATTTAAATGTTGTTATCAGTGCGAAATATTATTTTAGTAAAATATTCTCAGGTTTTACCGAAATACCAGGTACTAGGTTGATGTATTTCCTCGGGGACTCAAATGGCCCGCTTGCAGTGATATCTAACTATTGGTAATAAATATTATAAACATAATACCAAAGTTATAATGCTCAAAACGATCGTTTCTGCCACTTGAGCTCCATAAATTAGATTATTTTCTAGAAGCCACCAACACTTTGACGGATGTAATTGGTAGCTAATCCAAAACAAATAACCTATCTGTGACCTAGTGTAAACTGGCTCCCACTTTTCTTTTAATAGGATTATCAGCATATGGGACTACTTAACTACGTTTTCACAATATGGAGAAATTCATAAGCAAAATCCTATCTTTTAATTAAGTCTCTGAAATGAAAAAAAAATCATTACAGTACAGATATTACCTGTTGATGATATATGTGCTATCAAAATATTTGAATTTCTCCTAACTTTATTTTCTCTTTTGATCATCCTAAAAATGGTTTGTTTCATGAAACAAATAAGAGTGCAAATAACAATAAACTCTCGTTCAATTCAAGTTTGTTTGGTAATTAAAAAATTCAGTTTGTCTAACAATGGTAACTTGGTTATTATTGATAAATTATACGAAATGAATTCCCATTACATCAATTTCAAATTGACACAATAATAACGCTGATTCTGACTAGGGCATCAGCTACATGTATTCACCATGTATGATGCATGATATCACGTATTTGCTTTTCATAATAGAGACAGGATCAAAGATAATTTGTAACTGATGCGATTGTTTTAATATATCTGCAAATCTGAAGAAAAAAAAAATGAGAAAAGATTCCTCAACCATTCAATATATAAAAATCTCAGAAAACAAAGTAATTAAGTAATATTTTCATGATGTTTAGAAGACAAAATACAAATCTGGTGAACATTGGACAAACATGGACCTCTGGAAATCCATAGGTGGTATCAGGTGACATGGAGGAGAAAGTAACCACTTTTGACCGGTAACACCCGTCGTGAGTCTACTGTCAAATCCAAATGAAAAAAATTGAGGAGTAAATCCTCGTCACAATTGTTACAACCGCCATCGAACAGGTAAATCAACATTTCATTTAGTGAAACATAGTAATTGCAAACAATTATACCGACCGTAAAATTTGCGTAACGTTGACATTAAAGGGGATTCCTGATATACTTTTGACAACAACTTAGCTGTTAGTAGTTTGCCTCTGTATATGGAATAAATCGTGGGAAAGATTTATAGATGCATAAAATGAAATATATTTATTTGTAGTTGTGTAATTACCGTGTTAGTACAACGACAAAGACTTGGATTATTATACGGAAGTATGTGTCTATTACCACATAGACACTTTAGGTTTAGTACATTGCAGAAATAAACTACTCACTGACAAAATATTGACACAGGGATATCGAAAACCGCGTTTAATGTCAACGTTCCGCAAATTTTACGGTCGGTATAATAGTCTTGTTTGCGACTACTCTGTTTCACTAAGTGAAATGTTGAGTTGCCTTTTCGTTGGCGGTTGTTGAGACGTCTTTACCAATTGTGACGAGGAAACACTCCTCCCGGCGGGTGTGACCGGTCGACAGGGGATGCTTACTCCTCCATGGCACCTGATCCCACCTCTTGGTTTCCAGAGGTCCGCGTTTGTCCATTTTTACCGGATTTGTATCTATGTCCTGGACATTCTATTGATTTATACTTTGGTATCTGAAATGTTTTATATTTTAAATGTTGTTACGGTACATGTGTTACCTATTCATAATAAATTCATATATCATGTCTAAATATTTGAAATTCTGATAGTGCCAGTTTTACTTTTGATCAACAAAATTCACGATTTTTCATCAAACAAATAAAATAACAAAAATGAAAATAAACTCTCGTTCAATTATTCATTTTTGTTTGGTAATCAAACATTTCAGTCCATCTTGTATTTATAACCTGATTACATTTAACAAATCATATGACGTAATCAATTCCCATCACAAAGTATCAATTACAAGATACAAAGCTAGTACTGGCGCCGGTGGCAAGAGACAGTTACTTGGAAGTACTGTTTCCTAAATGTGTATTTACGTGTAGAAAAAAAAACCACTAGAGATAATTGCACATAATGTTACGTTTTACATGACCATGTTTGCAAACACCATTTTTGAATTGATAGGAATTCAATTAATTAAAATATCCTGAATGTATTCAACTAACAAATCATTACTTGCAACCTTTACAAATACGTCAAAAGAAGTACAAGTTTGTATTTTGTATTCATAAAATAGTACAATGCGTCTTTAAAATCCAGAAATCCCTATGAGTATGCTGTTTTACAAGATCCTTTGGTTATCTTTAATGCCCTTCATGTACCGAGAAACGACACTACCGACGACATGCTGTCTAAACCATCACCAAAGCTGTATCTAAATATTACATGATTATAGACGCTTAAATATCAAATTGAAATTTTCGTGATTGATTTGATGAAAGCGTTGATTTCAGTTTGTCATATATCGACTAAACTTGGGAATTTGCTCAATTGTTAAATGTGTGATACAGCATTGTAGTTGTTGGTAGATGACAAACACAATGTCTGTTTTGACAACTTTATCTACGAAAGCAGAAACGTTGCATGAAGTCCCAGAGTTGACGTCACCAAAATGGCGATAAAAGGAAAAAAGGGTGATTTATCTAATACGATTTTCATTCTAAAGAGAATTTTTATTGGCGCCTTTGAACTGTAAGACTTTTTTGTATTTTAATAGAGGTGTCATATTTCATATTTCAACTAACTATCACACATAGGCAAGCTGTTTATTTTGTTGAAAAGTAAACCAAAATAACACTCCCGAGAATTATCACACAAAAAGCTAAACGAATATGTAGTTATCTTAAACTGATATTAGAGCTTGTTCAAGATAGATGTATGATACACATTGATTCAAATTGACAATAACTCCATTTTTATGCCACATGACCATCTACCTCGAAAGATTTAGTATCTTAGTCTAAGAATGTATATATCCTGTACGGGGCTTAATGTGAAGAAGGACACCTAGTCATGTGACCAGAACTGTAATACAGTAATCTGAACTGGAACTGATGTTGGTAATGTAAAAATGACAAACGATGCAAATTTGTCCGCAGAAGACATAAATTCAATGGTAAACTATTTTTTTTGTGGATAAAATAATTTAACAGCCATGTTTTTGTGTCATTTATAAATCACAGCTTCGCATTGTCTGGCATCTTTTGTCCCTCTGTCTGTTTCCCTGAGTAAAGTCACATTTGGACATACATTATCATTACTTTCATATTGTATAACTTATATTATGATACTTTTGTTAAACTACAGGAATGTTTCATTTTGATGAGGTGCATCGACCATTTAAGGTCAAAGTCATGTTCAAGGGTGCACTTAAGGTCAAATGGTGGTAAAGTCTTCTCTTAAAGGATTTTTTGGTTAAACACTTGTGAAATATGCCATGTACAAAGCACTAAAATCAACAACACTAAATATTCAAAGGTGTCGGATCTAAGCAAATAGATACAAGTCATGAAACGAATTATATAAAACACCAAAATGACTAAGGACACGAACAAAAATGAAGTCAAATTTTCGGGACGAATCGTCCTTCTACAGGACTAAGATTTTTGAGTAACATGAAAAAAACCACACACACACACACCCACCCACCCACACACACACACACACACATTTTGGAATACCAATAAAAAGCTACATGTTTTATGGGTGATCAAGATCGAAATCAAATGAGTGTAAGTATGAAACTGAGCTGCCAATGATATATATATATATAATGTATAGCTATATATATATATATATGATATATATATATATATATATATTATATATATATATAATGTATTTTACAGAAACGTTTACCATACTGTTTACTTTCATTTTCTATTTGTAGATGAAGCAGTGTGACAACATTTATGATGACAAATTGTTTACAGTTTCACATTCAATACGGTATGCTGTAGTTCATTATAACATCAAGTAATTAGAACAGATATTAATCCTATTAGAGTTGAGGACAGATATATCATTAATGACAAGGATAGATTGTTAAAATGGTTTTAATATAAGGTTTACATCTGAGTGCAATAGTTCGTTGTTACTGCTTGTAAATCTGGTAAAAGCTCTCTATATAGTAGTATATCACTTTCTCTAACAATGGCAATTGCATCCCAGAACTATACAGAAAAAGAATAGATATTTACTTGAGTAATGAAGTAGTGAAGAACATGTTAATATCTATGCTGTATGTGGTCTTATTATAACGACGATTCGTCGCCCACGGAAGAGTTTTATATCCTTGGTTCAACAGTAAATCGGCATTATATCAATCTTTATACTATTCAGCAAATGATTCCAATCATATTGTGATTAATAGATGGCCAGATATGAACGAGGATTTAATCCTCCGAGCTAGCATAAAGTGTTCACGACTCAAAGTTCCTACAATAAAAGCAAACAAACAACATTCCCAATCCTATAGTATTGACTACTTGGACAGATACGGAGCTTAATATACCAATCAACATTAACCGATTCAATATTTTCTTCTCTGGCTATTCAAGTGTATAAAAAGACAAAGAGATGCTGGTGAAATAGATCTCATTAACTTGTTTTGATTGATAAATTTTACATAAATGTCACATTCTTACGTATGTCATTACGTCTAATCATATCAGTTTCTCCTTGAGTGCTTTACTGAAACATTGATATATTTTTCTGACTTTCCGACAACAGCCCATATTGTTATGACTCATATTAGATTTGAAATATAATTTCAGTATACATTTTCTCATGATACCGCTCGTATTATTTTATAAACAGAACATTCCTCTAACAAGCAGAAGGTTACGACTACGAAGTCGAGTCGTATAAAACCTGACACTTTTTTTTTACCATACTGTTTGCTGAATATTACAAGACTTTGTCTTTCGGATGAAAAAAAACCCCAGTTTTACCGTATCAATATGGATTTTCCAGTTAAAGACGTTTTACTACATTGACACTTTGACATGCATCACCAGTGTATACTTAAAGGGCATTAGCCGTGTTTACAAAATATATTTCGATTTTTTTCTACTTTCACTACATGAACTTCGTACTCATACTATATAAATAGTGAGGTTCAGTTAATTAATTGCAAGCTCCTAAGTATTTTGTGAAAATAAGGTCCATTGTGGTACTCATAGATAGATAGTAAGGTTGAGTTAATCAATTGCAAGTGTACAAGTGCCAAACCTTGGATTTCGCAAGCATTTTTTACAAAATATATAGGAATTTAAGAATTTTCATGCTTGAGATTATCTTTTTTTGCGAAGGTATATCAATCTTAGTACATGCAGTAAAACGTGAGAAAAACAAAAACAGGTAATGTCCCTTTAAACTTAAAACTTACCATTAATAATTGGTGATATTTATATGTTATGCGCACGCATATCTTTGTAAATGGTACTGTGTATTTTATCTCTTTGAAGTATGAATTTTAAGAGCATATTGGAAATGTTAACTGTATATCGATTAAAGGATGTCTTGAAAAGAGATATTTACGAGAAATATGCAACGATACTTTGCAGTTATAAGAAATTTATAATGTATCTAGCACTTTGGTACACATTTGTACAATGAGAGAGAGAGAGAGAGAGAGAGAGAGAGAGAGAGAGAGAGAGAGAGAGAGAGAGAGAGAGAGAGAGAGAGAGAGAGAGAGAGAGAGAGAGAGAGATATTAATATACGACAGTTACTCCACACACATTGTTGAATTAACAGAGAGAAATTTAGCCCCTAAATGTTAGTAACAAAACTAAACTTATAGTTTTAGAAAATTGAACAAAGCAAATGCCCATAAGTTGAGCTCGAATTCAATATAAATTGAATGTATCCGAAACATGTGGTAGCTTACACGATCAATTACTTGTTGGAAGGAAGTTGAAAACTATTGTTCCATTATGAATACGAACACTCAATACTAACATAGTAAATGGTTATACAGTGTCAATGAGATAATGTTCCAGTCACAAGATAAGCATTCCATTAAACCTCTACAATTAGGGACATATACAAACTTCAGAGACAAACAGAAAACCCCTTTACAAAGATGTAATAAACGTATCATTTGTGTCTCGTCGTATTCGTGTATGGACCTTTTTATGTTGCTAGACATTCAGTTTTCAGACTTTTGTCGAAATAATTGATATTCTGGAAAAAGTGTATTCTGTATACAATATTTATAAAGCAGCTCAGTGACATTAAAATTTTACAGTTTGGTTTCATTCATACTTTGATATTCATGAGGAAAATGCCATTCTAAACATACAGATTGTCTGAGAGAGATCATCATTCTCAATATAGAAAGAGAATTATTGAAAGAGACACAAGGGAAAACAGACAAAAAGTTATTCTTGAGAGACATATTTCTAAAAACCAAAACAGGGATATGGGGTTATTGTTAATAATTTTCCCATTGGAAGATCTATTTGGCTAGAAAATATAATAAAATGAAAGATTAAATCAATAGAAGGAAACTTCAATGAAAATACACGAACACGGCAGGTTAATATGTTTGCGGAAGAAAAAGTACATGTATTTGTGAAAAATATAATAAACATAATATCAAAGTTACAATTTTGTGCAAAAAGAAAAGGCCAAAACAAATGCTCAAGACTATTGTTTCTGTCAATAAGACTTCATCTGTTAAGATGGTATTGAAAATAGATGCAGTGTCTCGAAACGAAAACTTGGAATCATACAAGTCTAAAAATAACCTAAATGTATTTCCTAAATCCGTCTAAGCGTAATCATTGTAAACAGACGACTGGACTCACGGCTGGCGTGACCGGTAGACAGGGGATGCTTACTTTTCCATGGCACCTGATCCCACCTCTTGATTTCCAGATGTCTGTGTTTGTCCATTTGTTTTTATTCTTTTAAGATGTTCAGAATTTAATTTGTTATTTGTTCGAAATATTACTTTAGTTAAATTTAAAATAATCAACTGCCACCGAAATAATAAGTACTTGGTTTATGTATATCCTCGGAGAGACAAAAGATCCAACAACAGTGGTAAGGACTCAGTGGTTGTAAATATAATAAACATTATACCAAAGTTACAATTTTACACAAAAAGGCCAAAACAAATGCTCAAGACTATCGTTTCCGTCAATAAGACGGTTGAGCTCGAATTGAAAATAATGTTCCGAAAAAAATGGTATCATAAAAAAAGGCAAAAAAACAAAAAAAAAAAAAAAAAAAAAAAAACAAAAAAAACAAAAACCCCCAAAAAACCCCCAAAGACAAAACTATCTGTAAACAAGCGACTTCCTGTAAACAAACGACTATCTGTAAACAATCGCAATCGACTATCTGTAAACAAGCGGCTATCTTAGCTATCTTAAAAGCTAATATTATCCTGCAGATTGTGATACATTAGATAGCAATGTAATTACATGGAATTTGTGTTTTTTTATCAGTTGATGGTATCATGACTCTTAAGCATTAATCTTTTACAAATCCAATTTAAGTGTCATCAACATCTTTCTGATTGTTATTAATGGACCGTTGCTGTAATGAGGTCGTGTTGGTCTTTCACATCGATATCACATCGATTTATTGGTAAGTTAAATGCAGTAGCAGGTCTTTTGATCAGAACTCGGAACGGATAAAGGAACAGCATACTGTAAATTTCGAAATGGCGTGCCTATTTACAAATGTAAAACATAATAAAGTATGCCTGAAAAATTACGCCATCGTTTTATTTTTGCCATTTTTGCCTGTTAAAGATAGGGCTAGTTTAAGATGAAGGCGATAACCACAAGGTACATAATTGAATATGGACATAAATTCCATCCACGTCACTTTTTATGATCAAGGTCGAATACGCATTCTTCACAACAGGCGAAAATAACCAGGTATTCAATATTCATTATAAAAACACACGTAGTAGTAATCTATTATGTGTTAAAGACCACCCGAATAAAGTTTACCTCCTTTATTGTATCAGCGATCTGAAATACTATATGACTTTTCAAAAAGTCATAAAATTTGTGACAAAACATAAATTTCAACACTTTCCTGTTGACTAAAATACCCCTTTGAACATGCATTATTTTTACTAAGATTAAAGTGAAGAGCAGATTTTATATTCCTGTTTTATTGGTCGTGGGCACTATTTGTATCTCCTAAATCAGGCTTTGTAGATAGCAACTAATTGTATTGTTCAATACCATTTAGTTACGGCAGGAACATTTTCCTGAAAAATGAAACACAGTGAAGTTGATATATCAGTGAAAGCATACATCCTTACAAATATAAATCACGATATGACAATCAAATTAATGAAAGAACAGAGAAGTACTCTGTAAACCACTAGATACGAACAAAATGTACCAATTGCATTAGTAAAAAAAACTGTGTAATACTTCTATACACTTACAGAAAAAATAAGTATGGAGAAAGCATTATATGATTTATCAATAAAACCCATTCACTCATTTTGTAATTATTCTATTGCTCAACATGTCACGGTTATATATTTACAAATCGTAATTTCAGAGATCATGGCCGAAAATCATAATATACAACTTCTAGACTTACTAGAATTATAATTGCAAATATCATATGATTATGCTTACAAGAATAAGATAACAGTTATAAGAGTCGTACATTGTTTGAGGTAATTCCAGTATTTCTGTAGAGGGTATTAAACCTGGAGTGTATAATGTAAGAAAAGGATGGAAAATAATATAACTCAAGTTTACAAATACATGTATGGGATATTTTAACTTGTTTTATCAGCCACTACAGGACGCTTTAGTGAGTTTCCCGTATGATTGAGTGTCCTGTTTATCGCTAATCGGATGTACCGAGAGCTTAAATATTATAAATTGCCTGATATCATAGTAACTCAAGAGTCTTACTATTTTGGAGATGGTCCAAGTCTTCAACGGAAATTGAAATTACATTTTTCGCAAATCATTTGCCTCATAATCTATGTTCATTAAAATTCGTTTTGAAAGCTGTTTACTATATGTTTTATATAAATAAAAAGACCGGTAACTTTAATGATAAAATGAAATATATAGGGCTATCTTGGAATTGGTCGTAAAAGCTTGATAAATGTACAGCTAGGAGTTCGCGAGTGCTTCGATATAAATATTGTAGCAATTAAATGTATTCTCATATTCTGATTAATAATGGATCAGAATTGTGTAATGTACGGGAAAATGCCGTCAGGGAACGCTGCAGGAGATAATTCAAAGGTAGAATATATCGGACAGACAATTAACTGCTAGTATTGATCTCTCAACGAGGTATCACCATAGAAATACTATGGCGTTACATTCATAAAATAGATACTAAACAATCAGAAACAGTAGTAAAAACGATTTGAAAATGGCGGGAAAAATCAAAATGAAAAATCATTACTAAAGTATAAAAAACTATTATTAAAAAATATTCCTATCCATTGATTTATAGGTATTGGCGAGAACGTGGCGTACCTTCGTAAATAGCGAGAATAATTGTTCTTTAACGAATCTAGTCTACACTTAATTTCTGTTATTGCAATATCAATAAACATTTGAATTTATTTGTCAAATTATCTAAAACTTATCAGTCTTACAATTCACATATCATCTTTTGTCAAATTAAACCATACACTTCTCGTTTGGTACATAAAAACAAAGCTAAAGAGAATACTGCAATGTAATGATTGCAAAATTAAAATAATACATTTTTTCTATACGATACAGTAACAAAAATTATCTTGAGTGCCAGAAAGCATGATATTGTACTATTTGTCAATTTTACGCAATTGACCTTTCGTTGATGTGTAAATACATGACTAAGCAACATATTGCATTCTTTTTCATCACGCACACGCACACGAAGACGTACACGTGTGTACATATGACAGACAAAATCTGTTCTGATCATATACCACGTCCATTGATCTATCATTATTTAATCGTTTACTATGTATTTTATTCTGTTTCTTAATGTGTTCTTAATTCCCTACAGAAAATCAAGCCGAGTCGTAAGATAAACACACCTGGCGATCCGCCTTTGTTATAGGATTTTAGAACTGTCATTTTAATCTCAATTAGTTTTAAGTCTTATAATGCCATTAGCGGCTATTGTTACGCTTCCTGTCATTTTGTATATTTTGTATATATAGTTTAGGTTTGATAATAAATTAGTTAATCTTTGTCTCAGAACTTGAGAAACAAAGTGCAGTTTGAGCTGTTCACCTGTAGACATATTGACATCGGGGCAAAAATAGCGTGTATATATTTCATTTGTTTGTTTCTTTTTATTTTATAAATTCAAGCCTGATTTAAAAGACTACCTGCCTTATGTGACTTAAATGTATAACACTCAAAGTGTATTTGTCCTATTCCAATCACCTTAATTAAGAAAGCAGCTGTCATATGTGACCGTTTTATAATTTATACAAATCTAATTAACCTAAAGTGTACGAACTCAGTATCTCGATACAAAAAGTTTGACTATAATATATACTTTTCGCTAAATGTAATTTGCTCTACATAATTAACACAACAACTAACAGTGTAGTATGAAATATTTATAACAAGGTCGTTGCCAGCTGGTGGACGTACTCGATTCATAAAAAGGTATGCGGTACGGTCTATATTATACATATTTCACTGTTAACCATTTAAATTCTTTTTTCTCTAAGATAGTCTTTTTTTTACAGTGACTCTAAAAATGTAAAGAGTAGGGCTCTACTAGTAATTTTAAATGCTCAACTGAACCACAATCGTCTTGAGCATATAACTTTGGAAAGTCATATGCTGGTCCTGCTAGAATGTGGCCAAATAACACTGGATGGTACAAAATATTTAACAAGTATATGTATATTGAAATTGATTGGCATTTTAATAATACACACAGATGTAATTTACTCATTTTTATATTTTAGGAACGATCATTTTAGAGCTATTTTTTCATATATTTGTTGACGTTTCTACGATAATTTAATGGCACAAGGGAAATGATTATTTGCTTAAAATAATTGAATTAATACATTTTTAAAACAAAATGCAATTGCATTCGAAGATAAAGTGACACGAAGTATTACACCAATTACGTGTCGGTGACATTATACATTGAACGGAATGAAGGGTTATCAAGCTTAAATGATGATACATCGAGTACGTTATCTCTGTAAATAGATTTTTGCAATAAAGTCATGAACAAATATTGGAGTTTGTATGGAAAGGTAATCTCATATTGTCAAACATTTGCTGAAGGGGTCTCGTAGTTTTTTCATATAACACGCACCTGCTTTGCATTTGATGCAACAATGATCTTTTGTTCTCATACATTTAGATATTTGTAATGAAAGGGTATGCACTAGAACAATATAACTTGAAAATTTGTAGTATATTTAAAACATTGATCTTCTTACTTTGTCAGTATTGCATTTGTTGAGTTTACAAGCACAGGTAAGAAATGAAATATGTTACCTTGATTTTAGACATTTCGGTAATAAAGATAAGATGGTACTTAATAAAAGGGATGAAGTTAATATCAATATTTTAATGCATTTATTTTAAAAACATTGTAGAAACTCCAATCGACAGAATGTATAATAATAATAATAATAATAATAATAATAATAATAATAATAATAATAATAATAATAATAATTACAAAATGAATGAATTAGTTCAAATACACTATTTGTTATTTTGTTTTAATCATCGTCATTTTCTTCACGTGACATGTAAAATCAACAGTTTCCTGGGAAAATACCGATTATTATTCATCGTGCACTTCCTTGCGCTGGAAATATAACAAATATCATTCAAGCGTTATCGTATACTTCGTAGCTTTGTTGTCAATGTTTACTTTTCTTAATGGTTTGTGTTCTTCTCTCGTCACAATTACTGGAATTGCATTCAGTGGGTACATGGACATAAAATATACCCAGCAGAACAAAATGTTGACACGTGCAACTGATTACTACTATTGAAGAAACACATGCACTATCTGTGATTATCGTCAATAAATCTACCATCACTGTGGAAATCAATACTTGTGACACACACATGTAAACACACATACAAGCAGAGAGAGAGAGAGAGAGAGAGAGAGAGAGAGAGAGAGAGAGAGAGAGAGAGAGAGAGAGAGAGAGAGAGAGAGAGAGAGAGAGAGAGAGAGAGAGAGAGATTCAGATTATTACACATTAAAAGCTACTTTTGAAAAGATGTTTTTTAAGGTTCATTTGAAATTTTCCACTGACTCATCACAACGTAGGTTTATTGGTAAACCGTTCCACAGGATAAGAGCAAACAGACTAAACAATAACCCATAATCTGTCATCTCAGAGCAGAAAATTGGTTAAATATTTGACAATATATATAATTGCAGCTATTCATATCATCAACGTATCTTCATGTACGTACTCCAAATGTAAGCTTGAAGTCATTTTTTAGAGAGAGAGAGAGAGAGAGAGAGAGAGAGAGAGAGAGAGAGAGAGAGAGAGAGAGGGGAGAGAGAGATTGTATATTAATCATGTTAATGCATCGAAAGAGAACGCATATTGATGTAATTTAATGTATAACTAAGAGAGAGTACATAATAATTTGTTTTGCACATGTATTAATATCTTTTATATCATACTGAACAATGTATTATGTATGTGTATATCAGGGGTGGATTTGGGGTGATAATGTAGGACCACAGCGTAACAGTAAACAACCTGATCTTTATATAAATGTAGTCAGTTGCCTTGTTAGATAATCTGGATTCTATAACAGCTGACAAATAACTGGTATCCATTGGACATGAGCGCAGTAACACTTTTTGTATGGATCCCCATAGTGTATGGACTATTATTTATGGAGGGAATTATGACACGACCTAACACACGTATTAACAATGTTACATATCTTGAGTATCATTCGGTAAATTGTAATTTGATGTAATGCTTTATTTATTCAACAAGGACGATCTGTAAGACAATCCACAAAGTACAATACACATGTATAAACAAGACGAATGTAAAATAGATATCAACTCTCTCTCTCTCTCTCTCTCTCTCTCTCTCTCTCTCTCTCTCTCTCTCTCTCTCTCTCTCTCTCTCTCTCTCTCTCTCTCTCTTCAAAATGACTTCAAGCTACATTTTGAGTACGTACATGAAGATACGTTGATGATATAACCAATTTTCTGCTCTGAGATGACAGATTATGGGTTATTGTTTTTGTATGTTTGCTCTTATCCTGTGGAACGGTTGACCAATAAACCTACGTTATGATAAGTCAGTGGGAAATTTCAAATGAACCTTAAAACACATCGTTTCAAAAGTAGCCTTTAATGTGTAATAATCTGAATTTCTACTTTCATACACGTTATGAATCTACTACACGAACTTATTTCAATATTCAAATATGTTTTAGGTCGATATGTTTGAATGTTTAAAGATGACCAGTTTATCTATTTACCGGTATATTTTACATATATTTGAAGGGTCTTAGATTGGGTATTATTGAAGGGTATTATATTGATTAGGGTGCTTTAATATTGTATTCTTTGCAACATTTTGGTATCTGTCAAATCATTTTGATAAAATGTTCGTATGTCGCTTTATGATAATGATGGGTTTGATAACATTGGTAATATTTGTAATTAAACTCTTACAAATGGCTTAACTTTCGGAGTCATAATGTTTCTCAAACGCATCTTGCTAATTTTAAAAATCAGTTTGTATATTGTTGTAGTTAATTATGCAAAACTTTATTCAAAACTGCTCCAGTATATTTCCAGCAAAGCTTTTTCACATACTCTGCAAAGCAATTATTGAAAAGAATGCTTAATACAAAAATTTGTTATTGTCACACTGGGTTCGACAAAAACTGTAATGATATCTATCTATCTATCTATCTATTTATCTATCTATCTATCTATCTATCTATCTATATATATATATATATATATATATATATATATATATATATATATATATATATATATATATATATATATATATATTATATATATGTAAACATGTCATCATGTTGCTTATATTGATATTGCCGTCTGTCACTTAATAAAGGACAGTGGCCGAAAATGTGTGAATTTAAAGTGTGTATACTTTTTGGCATAACGATTTTATTGGAATCATAATGATACATATATACAAAAACTATCTAATATCTCCTTTAATTTGACATTTAGATATATCGACGACGTTTTGTCAAATAATAATGACAATTTTCATAATATGTCAATGCGATATATCTCAGCGAACTCGAAATTAAAGATACAACAGAATCAAGCACACACGCTTCATACTTAGACATTTTACTTAATATAGACACAGACAGTAAATTGGCAACTAAACTATACGACAAACGCGACGATTTCGTAAATTTTCCACATTTATGTAGTAATCTCCCTCAATCACCCGCATTTGGAGTTTATATTTCACAAATGATCCGATATGCCAGGGCGTGTACAACATATGAAAATTTCATATACAGAGGCAAACTACTCACTGACAAATTATTGACACAGGGATATCGAAAACCGCGTTTAATGTCAAATTTTACGGTCGGCATAATAGTCTTGTTTGCAATTACTCTATTTCTCTGAATGAAATGTTGAGTTGCCTTTTCGTTGGCTGGTGTTGAGACGTCTGTACCAATTGTGACGAGGATTCACTCCTCACGTATTTCATTGGACTTGACTGTGGACTCACGGCGGATGTGACCGGTCGACAGGGGATGCTTACTCTTCCATGCCACCTGGTCCCACCTCTTGGTTTCCATCTGTGTTTGTCCATTTTTACCGGATTTGTATCTATGTCCTGGACATTCTATTGATTTATACTTTGGTTTCTCAGATATTTTTTATCTAAAAAAATTTCCAGAACAGAACAAACTGTATACATACAAGGCAACATATGATGTATATTACATCGTTATCCTCACATATAAAAAAAAAGAATTCTTTGAAACATACACTAAAATTATTTAATGAAATATCTATGTTTAATGTTTAGAGGTTTGTCATCGGTGGTAAAATTGCTTGACAAACTACAAATGAACCTTGGTAATTCATGTTACACATATATATTAATCATAAGGTATAGATATATTCGCCAATATTATACCTACATATGATCTCTCCATAAATTTCACTTAGGTTCCACAGATCAGACTCTATGTAAATAAAACGTCCAAAAATCAATCTTCACCAAACACAACAAGAATGAAATTTAAACAGACATTGTTTATTCTAACGGTTTTTTTATAGAAACAAATACCATCTGAAGTTTGGGATATGTTTAGATCAAGGTGTATAGTTTGTTTTTGTCTGACATTAAATTATAACGATTAAGATTAAGATTTATTGTATATATTATTATTTAATTCAATACCATAGTTATATCCTAAAGTGATGCTCGAGACGATCGTTTCTGTCAAAAAAATTCATCATTTGAGCTTGAATTTGATATAAATGTGTATTTCTAATAGAAAACGTGGTATCATGCAAGACAATTGTAAAAATTAATATCTTAGCTTTGAGAAGTTCAGAATTAAAATTTGCTGTTTGAGCGATACATTACTTTAGTAGAAAATAATCGGCTAATACCATATATAAATGAATAGATTCAATTTCTATTATTTTTCATTTTATGATTTTTTTTTGTATTAGATAATTTTTTTTGAAATGATAATGTGTAAATAAAAACAGGAACGTAAACATTTTAATAATACATTTAACTGCTTTATTATCTATAAATGGAGATTTTTTATTTCTTTTTTCGCTTTGAAATCAAACCGAAGCAAGATTTATGGTACCTTAATTATCCATACTAAATACACATTATTTATTCATCAAACTGTACCGAAGCTTTTGAACTTCCAATTCACAAATGAACTATGTTCCTTAATACCCATGTCATTATGGTATTATATATATATATATATATATATATATATATATATATATATATATATATATATATATATATATATATATATATATATATATATATATATATATATATATATTACATTCCAGTTTTTCGGATTTTCAGATTAATGGTTGAGTGGACACTCATCCTGAATTAAAGTGTCATCGATCAACGAGGGAAAGGAGGCTTAATTGAACTATTCATATTGTAATTATAGACCATAGAAATGAAATTATAGAACAAAATACCTCGCCATTACCCACGAATATTTTGTAGAAATCATTTTGGCTTGTTAGATATTACAATAAAGATCTATAAAAACCAAAATAAAGTCCCAATAAGAAGAGTATTGTTACTTTTATTATATGCCAGACAAATAATAACTGTATGTTAGGAATCGATTTCATCCATTCAAATACAAATTTACAAGTCAGAAGTAATCGATAAATTCTGAAGGTAATTATTGATGATGGGAAGCACAGGTGTACCTGATATACCGAGGTATAAGAGCGGCAGAGTAGACGTTGCAGTTCTTCGAAGTAAAACGGGACATGAAATTCTTAAAGGAGGACAATTTTACACAAAATCTTTATCTAAACAGCTTAAACAACTCAAGAGGGATTTAAGCGTGGAGTTGTCTGTGATAAATTACCAAATGAAACTTTTGATTTCAAGGAAAAAAGAAACTATGAAACGGAGCGGAAAGATGGCGAAAAATTACGATTTACCACCAATCTATTCTCCCTTGAGAACAAATGTTACGCCAGTGGTAACACCTAATATCAGTAAGAAAACGGAAACCCCGGAGGAATCTCATAGTGATAAAGTAAATGATAGAAGAACTCCTAGAACGCACGATAAATTGCTACAGAAAAGACAACAGAAACAAAAGTTGGAAGATTCTGAAGACCCTCACAGATCTATATTTTCTCCAGCACCCATGAAATATGTTCTAGATATCGATGAGGAAAATACAAACGAAGATTTTCAAGTCAATAACCCAGGATTTAAGACATATCCACATATTACAGTCCAAACATGTGAAGAAAAGTTACCTCCTTTACATTGCCAACACTCGCCACCAGTGTATTCTACGAACTCCCGCCCTGGGAGTACTCAGAGTCTAGAAATCCCATCACCGGCTCTACAAAGGCGGTTCAAGGATGGAAAAGACATTATAGTTTTAACTCCAGGAAACTTAACAACTTCTCATAGTCGCTCTGAGAGCAGTTTACACAATGTATTGGAGGATCCAAGATTTAAAGCTTTAGAAGCGGTATTGAGACCTGCCACCCCCTACCGAACCCAAGCTAGGGCACCAAAGAGAACGTCTTTAACCATGGAAACAAATGTGTTACGAACTCTGTCACGATCGGTCTCACCAAAGCCGCGCATTACTAACAGAGACCAATTTAACAAAACAGATCATGGATCTACTACCCCACCGTAACATCATGTATTAATATCAAAGGTGGCTTAAAACAGTTGGATGTAACATACAATTTGTGCTGTACATATTTCAGTCGACAAAGATATAATCTGTGGCTAATTTATCAACCGCATTTTTGTGAATTCATATCACTTTGATATAACTTACAGATTCCATATGATATTTACATGAATAAGAATAACAACGTCGCCTTTCACGTCGGAAGGAGTAAATTTTGCCCAAGATGTTTTGGAATCGAAACGGAGTATTCTAATTCATTCTGATATGCTTTTGATCTGAGACCTATAGCTTTACCAACAAATATGCCCAAATGCAGTTGGCGTGTTCTTTTGCGGACAAAATGGATTCAGTTGACGCGTTTTCACATATATGTTGCAGGCAGTAACAATTATTTTACTTATCCTAAGAGCTGAAGTACCAGCAACGACGTTTCTTAGTTTCAGTATATTAATTTCTCTTTGTTTTTATACTTCCATTTTGAATGAAAATTGTGAAACATTTACATGTCTTTTTGATGGTAGTATTGTGTAACTTCACAATTTTATCATTTCTTTTTAGATATAATTCTATTATGCCTTACATGACAATGGTGATGTAAGAATTCATAGATATATCATGTTTATGGTTTGTGTGTGTGTGTGTGTGTGTGTGTGTGTGTGTGTGTGTGTGTGTGTGTGTGTGTGTGTGTGTGTGTGATTTCAGTATTTATTTCTATATGTCACTATCACGTTACACTTTACAATGCATAGCGAAATTTCATGTGTTTCTAAATTTGGGTAATCAGGTATTTTTCATATTTCGATAATTAGCTGTTGATATTGATTTAGTTTCCGTCATAATTTGAAATTATGTATGTTATATCGTGTGTTGATGTTACATTTGTATAATTTGTTTCATCCAAAGGGCATGCATGTTGATAATGATAAATGCATTTTCCTCATTAAATCCAGATTCTATGAATTTTCTGTCGAGTTGATCATTATCAATTTTCATTTTCAAGAGCGCTTTTTTATATGTTGTCATGTCTTAAGGCCACAATTGTTATTTTGGCGTAAACTGCTGTTCTTAATGTTACATGCTAATCAAAAGTTCATAGAACTATTTTGTTTATTTTATTCTATAGGTTTTTAATGCTGCGCTTTACAATTTTTCAGTCAAATAGTGGCGGTTAGTTTTTAATGTTGGAGGAGAGATCCCGGTTACAATGCACCCGGGAAAAGACATTCCGCAAGAAAACTGGTAAATTTTCCCCACAATATCACCTTAGGTTCTCCGGCTGATCAGAGGTGAGAGAACTAATGGTGTAAATCTCGATGCTCTAGGAGGCGCCTAATAGAAATAGAACAATATTATGATAATACAGTTCGGCAGTTTATATGAAATTCTGTGAATTCTGCACCTTATATTGTTTATTGTTACAATTATACATCATTATCACAATATTCTTATACTGATGTTACTGTTATCACACGTGAAATATAGGGGCAGAACCTATGTAAGTCGTATCGTATCTTTTCTGGCTGATACAAATTTATGTTGTATGCACAAACTTTTTATTGTGGCAAAAATCATTGGAATGCTGTAGATTCATCGAGGCAACATACAACCGATAATATCAGTTGCAATCAACAACTGGTAAATAAAATAAACAATTGTCGATCATCGTGGACAAGATAACAACAACAACAACAACAACAATTAACAGGTAACTCCTTTCCTTAAAATGAAATATTGTAATGAAAATTATACCAACCGTAAAATTTGCGAAATGTTGACAGTAAACACGATTCCTGCTATCCTTATGGCAACAAATTAGTATTTACTATTTAGTCTGTGTCTCAAGCAAATAGAATGTCCCAGTAGGACGTGTATGTGAAGAAATGAGAGTAAATAGATTAGTTGGGTAATATGGTAATACTTTTAAAATGTCTGCTTTTATGAAAAATGTAATGTTGACCATAGTTGTCTTAACGTAAAAATATAAAAAATCTCAGATACCAAAGTATAAATCATTAGCATGTCCAGGATAAAGTTACAAAACAATACTTGAAATTTAAGTGCATCGTGTCTGTGACAAGGTGAATTGAAAAATTTGAAGATTACTACGTCTAGAAACCAGTATTTAAATCAACAGGAGAACTGACCCTAGCAGGTTTGAACGAACAAAATAAATTAAAATGTGTGGACCCTTTCTGATAACATTGTATAGCATCTCACAACGCCGCCAATAAATTTCATGTAATCGTGATTTTTCTGAACATTTGAAATGCACAAACTAATAAACTGCGCATTAATAATGCAGTGAAAAAGAATAAGTTCATATACTGTTATCGCTGCCATCCATGGGGGTTAGTAAAATGACAGTGATAAATTTATGTATGTTATAGAGGAAACTTGATCGCCATCTATTTTGTTTATGGGCTAAAAGTAACTTTTTAAATACAAAAAGGGAAAACGACAAACACACGTTTCATATTAAGACATTTTACTTAATATAGACACAGACGGGAAATTAGCAACTAAGCTATAAGACAAACGCGACAATTTCGGCTTTCCCGTTGTAAATTTTTCACATTTAAGTAGTAATATCCCTCAGTCACCCGCATATGGAGTTTATACTTCACAAATGATCCGGTATGCCAGGGCGTGTACAACATATGAATATTTCATATACAGAGGTAAACTACTCACTGACAAATTATTGACACAGCGATATCGAAAACTGCGTTTAATGTCAACGTTCCGCAAATATTACGGTCGGTATAATAGTCTTGTTTGCGATTACTCTGGGTGAAATGTTTAGTTGCCTTTTCGTTGGCGGTTGTTGAGACGTTTGTACCAATTGTGACGAGTACTCACTCTTCACGGGTTTCGTTGGACTTGACTGTGGACTCACGGTGGGTGTGACCGGTCGACAGGGGATGCTTACTTCTCCATGGCACCTGATTCCACCTCTTGGTTTCCAGAGGTCCGTGTTTGTCCATCTTTGCCGGATTTGTATCTATGTCCTGGACATTCTATTAATTTATACTCTGGTATCTGAGATTTTTTTTATATATTTATCAATATTGAGAATAAATGTATGATTAAAGAAATGTATGAACATTTTTGTGTGCAGCTATCTTTGTTATAGGATTCTGTTGTCATTGCTCAAGAAAAGACGTGATATAATTATTTTATAATGCATATAACATTATTTCTCTAAATGTTCGTCTGTTAATTAAGATGATGCAATAACTCAGAACCACGATTTTATGAATAATGGAATGTATTTGTAGATGCGTTCACTGTATAGACATCTTTAGATTTACTCATGAGTAAATCACTGATTAAAGATTTGAGAAAATGTGATATACTAGTGAAGACAGGAACGTTGTTGAAAGGTTTAGATTGATTAATATAATATATCAGCTACATTTATATCAAAGCATGCAGAACTTTCTATGTACCTAATATGTATTTGGTTATATAATGATCGAAATATACAAGAGAGAGAGAGAGAGAGAGAGAGAGAGAGAGAGAGAGAGAGAGAGAGAGAGGAGACAATAATGGATTCAAATGCGTTCAAACCGTTATCAAAATCAAGTGAGATTGTTCTAACTCTTAGAAATGACAATTTGCAACTGAATATGAAGAAAGCGGTTAATATACATTGACTTAAACCTACAGACAATATATGTCATATAAAGATGAAACGTGTGTGTACGTGGTGATCACAACGTAAATGTTTGTCCGGGAAATTCCCTGATAGGTTGCAATATAACACAAGAACAGCCTAATTACCCTTTTTTGCTGACGATCAATTAGCTTTATTTATAGTAAATTTTATGTAGATAAGTGTTCGTGACTGTTCATTCTCATCTAATTAGAGTCTTTATATCACTCACTAAACATAAAAAAAACTACCTCAAATGTTACTGACTGTATTACAGAGATGAGGACATCATATTGTATGGTGAACACCATTTTCAATTCGTTGTACATGATTCCGTATTGCAAAGAAATGGACATGAAAGGATATATTTGTATTTTTCTGAATATTTCAGAGATTGATTAACGGTAACAGATATGTTATCAAGAAGACCGTGGTTAAATATAGCAACACGTTCTTATAGTGTGAGAAATTAACTAGATACATCTTTATTTCCAGTATATAACGATTCTTGAAAGCGATATTAGCTGTGTTTTCCAACAAAAATATTTTACTGCTTAGATTGATGTACAATAACAAATACGAGATTTACAAAAAATATAAAAATTCTTATATTCCATTATATTGTTTGAAAATAAGGGCAGGTCCGGTGTTGATGCATATCGTCTTTAGCATTCGTTTTGGACTTTTTGCAAAACTATAACTTTAATATAAAAAAAATTCAGATACCAAAGTATAAATCAATAGAATTTCCAGGACATATATGAAAATTGTCATTATTAATTGACAAAACGTCGTCGATATATCTAAATGTGAAATTAAAGGACACCGCTAACTTTTTTTTCTTTTTTAACTATTATGCTGACAATATACATGTATACAATATAAAACATCTCAGATACCAAAGTATAAATCTTAAGGATGTCCAGGACACAGATACAAATCCAGCAAAAATGGACAAACACGGACCTCTGAAAACCAAGAGGTAGGGTCAGGTGCCATGGAGGAATAAGCATCCCCTGTCGACCGGTCACACTCGCCATGAGTACACAGTCAAGTCCAAATGAAATAAGCGAGGAACGAATCCTCATCACAATTGGTACAGACGTCTCAACAACCGCCAACGAAAAGGCAACTCAACATTTCACCCAGTGAAACAGAGTATACAAATAATAAAGTCGAATTAATCATTGCAAACGACCCAAACTGTGGTTCTCAATCAATTTTCACAAAATATATAGGAATTTAAGAATTTTATGCCTGTGCTTATCTCTCTTTTTGTTACTGCACAAAATTTCAATATTCAAAAACAGATAAATTTCTTTGGAAACAATACAGGTAATGCCCCTTTAACATACAACATTGTCATGTTTGATTTGTCTGTATCAGAGGCACCACCATTTGTTTTTTTTTCTACTATTTGATTGTGCTAGAATCTACTTCTTTATGATATTGCAGCACTGCTGACTCTGTGTAAAATTCTACTATACGATACAACATTATTCATATACAAAATGCCTCTGCTACACATGATTTATTGACGTAATATCCTTTCTGTCACAAACAGGAAGAAACAGATTCATATTTAATGATTGTGTTAATTTTTATTGTTTGAATTGAAATATTCATGTACTTTGTTTTTTGTTTAAATATGCAGTTACCTCGCCAGTACTTCAAACATTATATCCATAGCAGCATTGTTTGGATTATTGCATTTCGAAAATACTTTTCAGTTTTAGAGCAGGCGCTCCGACGTAGTATCGGAAACCACGTGATAATTGATAAGTTATATGGACTAAATGTTAAGTTCTCTTGAAGCATTCTGTGCATAGATAATTGCCATTATGTTCAAATAGATGAGAATTGAGAGTCTGCAATCTCTTCAATGTTGTGACTGATACTTATTTTCAGCATGTTCGATTCGATCAATTTAACTCCAGTTTGATCACAGGATCTGTTAGCGAAATGCATTGTTTTCACATAAATGATGCGTTTATTTTCATTTCTTAGTTGTATATGATGTAGAATAGAGGTTCGATATTGAAAAACTTCAGACATATCGGTTTGATGTGGTTTCCACTAGATTTTCTATGTAGTTACAAATAAGAATAGTAATTTTCTCACTGTGAATGATATAATAAGCCAACCAGTTTGAAGTCCAACGGTACGTTGTTTTAGTCTGATTTACATAAAATCTTAAACCTACATTTACAGCTTAATCATACTCGACACAGAGAATATTGCATTTTATAAACCATTCAGTCCTCTCTGTATTTTAGAGTCGGACGTTACAAAGTACAGAACTATGTAAAAACATTTTATTTTTTTTATTCATATCGGGTATATGAAAATGGTCGAATTCTTGGGTTATTTCGTACCTGTGATGGCTTACAGTCACAAGCCTTGAGAAGCTGGTTTTCCATTAACTTACGAATCTCGACAGCAATCAGTAAGAAATAGTATAATATCTTATCAAAGAAAACCAACAAAAGCAGTTATGGGAAAACTGACAGTCCAGTGCACAATGCGACCTACTATTAATACCACCTACATGAACTGTGTAATCATGGGTATTCAACATATGGTGACGGATAAATAATAACGAAGACTGGCCTATAGAAGTATTTTTGCCAAAATGAGACATTATAGTATCAAACACTAAGAAAGCAAGAATAGTTAGAAAATATGAAAATATTGGTGTTCCTCTGTATTACCATACAATGGATAAAAAACGAAGAGAGAGAGAGAGAGAGAGAGAGAGAGAGAGAGAGAGAGAGAGAGAGAGAGAGAGAGAGAGAGAGAGAGAGAGAGAGAGAGAGAGAGAGAGAGAGAATTCTTCGTTAAGTATCGACTAAATATGAAACGTTCATTTCATGGGTATTCATGGCTTATACAATGTCTGGAGCTTATATATACATATGTATTGAATTATTCATGGCTGTACTAATTAGTAAAGCTCTATGTTTTCCATACGCTTAATATGTTTATATGATATATATATATATATATATATATATATATATATATATATATATATATATATATATATATATATATATATGTGTGTGTGTGTGTGTGTGTGTGGGTGTGTATGTATGTATGTATGTATGTATGGAGAGAGAGAGAGAAAGAAAGAGAGAGAGAGAATTTTATTTATCTGAGTGATATGCGTTTGCACAAATAACAATCTGAAATATATACATATGTATGTAAACAAAGTGTGCAGATTGTAACGGGTACAACTAATCTGATGGCTTTCTACAAATGTTTGCCGTAGTAATCGATCAACGAAACACTTACAAGTGTTTGTCTTTTGAATATTTAAATACACTCCAAAGTATCGTCGGTGATCAATTGCAGTCTGTCAATATAAGTAGAGGTCTCAGAAATTGCCCTACAGATACTACTGAGTTTACGATATTTGCTTAGCATGTGATTCAAATGCACAGGATATTACTTTATTTCCTCAAACACATTAATTCGAGTTTTTTTTATACTTGAATAGTTTACAATTTGTTTAGAACATGCAGCACATTTCAAATTAAAAAAATATATATCAGCATGCATCCATGCAATTCGTAAGAATTGATTTCCGACAAGCATATGGATTTTCTTTTCATTTTTTTAATACATACATACATACATACCTACATACATACATACATACATACATACATACATACATACACACACACACACACACACACACACATATATATATATATATATATATATATATATATATATATATATATATATATATATATATATATATATATATATATATATATATATATATCATTAATCGCCATGTAGACATTATCTCCTTATTTCCAACTCGACATAACTTGTCAGTTGCAGGTTGCTATGTTGGCAACAAACAGAAGGCGACTGCACATACTGCTTTGTAATCTAAAGATTAGTCACTGTAGAATATTACAACTACAACCTTTTAACTTAAAATGCTGAGAAATGTTGACACCAAAGGTGATCTGTAGAGCGATAGATATCTCTGCAAAAATAGTTATTTAGTGGGTTAAGTCTTAAAGCACAGGTAAAAATTAAAAGAAAGTATTGTAATGTTGCATTTTTGCAATGAAATGGAGAATGCAAAAACCCATAAAATATAACAAATTAGATTTACAGGATAACAATAAATGATATTGATCTTGTTTCACAATGTTGTCGACAACATTCCTGGTGTTTGCTATGTTAATTTTGTTCTCGGTGTGAGATTCTGGTATTTTATCATAACACTGTCAGCGTGTCATCTGCGATATTGCAACATACATGTACAATGTATACAACATAAGCCGTGTCTAAAATATGATATGAAATTACTAGGGTTAGCTTGAAGGGGCATTAGCTGTGTTTATAACAATTTCTTTTTTTTTCTACTTTTACTATTTGTATTTGATGTACTGTAACAAATAAGAACTATATACGGGCATAAATTTTTTTTATTCTTATATATTTTGTGAAAATAAGGTCGGATCCAGTGTCTCCTTTATATACAAATAGTAAGGTTGAGTTAATCAATTGCAAGTGAAAAGTGCCTAACTTTGGTTTCTCAAGCAACCTTCACAAAATATATAGAAATTTAAGATTTTTTATGCTTGTATATATCTATTTTTGTTATTGCAAGTAGTAAGAATATCATAAACATAATGCCAACGTTATAAAAAGGGGGAATTAGTTTTGAAAAAAAGAAACATAGCAAATGTCCCTTTAATTTTGCATCCAGGCCGTTTATCTTTCTTCAAACAATAAACTTCAAGTTACACATCTACGTTTACTGTGATTTGTCAACTTCCAATGAATGAAAGAAGCAAAGATTGAATGTTTTTGTTCAAATTCTAAACATCGTAATTAGGGGATTCGTCACATTATTATTGGTCATTCTGGTATTATCATGTTTTCAACTTAATATCTATAATGGATTATTATGAAAAGAAAAGACATAAAAGTGTTCTATAAACTTGCTCTAAATGCAATTACATTGTGCATTGCTTGACTGGAAATTGGTCGGATGTTCCTAACGATAACATTTAGGTATGCTCATGGGTACCAGATGTGCACCCATTCTAGCATTTAAATAATATTGATATCACACCAATACCATCGATTGTTAATTTAATTAACAACCTCATATTCACGTAAATACAAAGACAAATACAGTTATCATTTTTCTCTGTCTCATGTAATTATTTTTAAAATTTGACCTTTGTATTTAGACTGACGTATTTCTGAACTCGCCACAGAGCAAAAGTGTCACTTTACTTTCTTCTAACATTAAAATTTTACCTGTCAGAAGTAGAAATATATTTTAGATTATTGTGGAGTAAAAATATATATATAATATGATATTCAGCGAAGCGTAACACAAAATTCCATTACATATTATATGTAAATGGAAAGTAATATTGTCAACAGTTCTACATTATCTGTCAGTATGAGAACACAAATCTTTGAAGTCACTCTTGTTGATAACATATGTTCCGACACAAAGGCGGCAAAGTTCAGTACAGTTTGGTATAGAACATTTGACCTTGACACAGATTTCCTGAACCCCTCTTCGTCCGTGCTAAATTCTTGAAACGCGATGTACCTATTCCATACAACATGCAAACGCTTTGTAGTTTGCAATTTGGTCCAAAGATACGGAATACATTTTCAGAATATTCACCAAGGTTTGAACAAGGTTTGGGAGGTAGCATAATCAAAATTACTGATCCATGTAAATTATTTGCGTCAACTTCAGGCAAGTTGTTTTCATTTGGTGTCAACCTAGCAAAACGTGCACAGAGATGTCTGAAAGTGAAGATGGATCTGGATGGTGTCTGAAAAATCACCCATATCAACATTTCTTTATTGTCAAGATATATTCTTTCTACAAAACAGTACGCAATTCAAGGTTTTTATTTGATGGGAAATCCTTGACACTTTTGCTGTTGAAATCTTATGAAAAAGAGTAAGATAGTTTCTTGGGATGATATCTGAAACAGGACGGGATCTTGTAGTAGTCTCTCAATCATATACTTCCCATACTTTGATTTTTCCTATTGTGGCTTGAAATCAAACATAATGTTTGTTCAAACCTTTGCGTTAGTTGTTGGAAATAGTTTGTTGCTTGTTATAATAGTGTTAATTTATTGTGATGTTAATTTGTTGTCATATAATTCGTTGTCAATACTTGCTGTCAGCAAAATACCCGCTTGTAGTTCAAAGCATAGGAATAGGGGCAATTTGTTACTTTTATGAAACCCGTTGGGTCTGAAAACATAGGGGTAGCCATTTTGACCAACTCTCTAGGCACAATATAGCATAAGATATAGCTAATTTGATTTTCAGTGGTGGCCATTTTGAAATCAAAGGTGGCCACCATAATTGGGAGCAGATCATGTGTGTCTTCTTCATTTCTGAAAAAGCATATCATAATAGACCAATATTCCAAGTGTAGTACTGTGGATTTATGTTATCAAATTTCACATTCAATTTTGTAAACAAATAATTTGATACAAATATCTGTGTTCATTACTTTACATCTATTTACGTACCTGCTTCATTTGATGCTGATTACATGTAAATATCATTATTTATATACCAAGACACATCACAGAACTTGTATATTGTGTTTACATAAATACACTTGTTTACATATTGAACATACATGTGTACTAATGACATCACAGGTCATTCAGGGTCATTCATTCATTAAACTTAGCCTTTCATATCTATAAACAACAGCATACCATTGCTCACCTCTTTCTCATACCTTTCAGTTATCGGTTACACTTTTCCCTCTCTTTTCTTTGTTTGAAGTTCTAAGTCAACTTTGACTTAACACATTTGGTTATATTTATGAAGACTGATATTTTGAACATCTGACTGTTTGACTGTAAGAATTTCTATTTTACTGGTACAATTATGAATAACAGTGAACACACTGATTCCTATTTAATTAAGAATGAGTTTGGTTTGAGAGAAATCTATTAATGAAATCAATAAATTGTAAATCACTACAACTATGAAACGGACGTAATTGAATGAATTATATGATATATAATGAACAATACTTCAAGGCTAACAATGTAAGAGTGTTCTCTCACTGTTTTGTTTTTATATTTATATCTGTCAAATGCCATGTTACCACATTGTAAATTGTAAATATTATTTTTATAGGTTTACAATCAAAGCCACAGATTTGTATATATATAATACTGGCTTTGTATCACATACAGGTGTGTAGTATTTATAGTTATATTTTTGGTAACTTCTGATGATATATTACTTATCACTGACAATAAGAATTATAATATTATTTCCACTATACTAAAGTAAATGTTATGTTGTAAAGGGACATAACTATTTTCATTATTTGAATCAGCGATATTTATTTTGTGCAAGTTTTGGAAAGGGGAATAACTCTTTCACAGAATGTTAATGAAATATTATATGAACTGTAATTGATAGACAAATTGAATGTGTTTTATAATTATAATGAAGTATTGTGATATCATTTTATATTGAATGTATATTAATTTATCTTTATGTTAATTTCAGAGCTATTATAGATACAAATACCAATACCATGATAGATTCAAACTATTACTTCAACATCTATATGCGATATGATTATTAATAAACTGTCGAACCCACGACTGTGTTACTTAACTGTTTTATAACACCGTCACACAAGTTTCACACTTTTCACATTCTGAACGATTTCAATGAAATTTTGTTATACCCTACTAGACTATAATAGATCATAGATATATGTGACTTCGTCGTCTTAGGAAGTTCATACTGATTAAAACTTCAAACAAAGTACATATATAAACGTTATTCTAAAGCTTGTTAGTACTTACGTCACGTGTTACCTTCTTGGATTTGATTAGTTTAAAAATACATACTGTCTAATCAATGTAGTAGGCATATCTCTCCGTTGACAATGGGTGATTATACTTGGCAGCGGGCACTTGTCTATTCTTAAACGATAACCTTTCCCGCGGTACTGTACGTTTACAGAGGCCGTAAAAATTTCCTCTATGGTAAATGACCTTTTCTTGTCAACCAACATTTTCATGATGTCGAATGCAATATAGGACTAGCATTCAGGCAATATAAACATTATTGAAAGGATAGAGAAATGCCAAAAATATTCGTTCACTATCATTTAAATATATATTTCATATAAAACCACATTAAATATATAATGTGAAGTTATTTCTTATCGCAATTTAGTAGAATTTTCACAATTAAAAAAAGAATTAATTTCAGTTTTATTATTTATTTGATTTTTAATTTTCTAAATCAGAAACTATAAGTTGAGAGAGAGAGAGAGAGAGAGAGAGAGAGAGAGAGAGAGAGAGAGAGAGAGAGAGAGAGAGAGAGAGAGAGAGAGAGAGAGAGAGAGAGAGAGAGAGAGAGAGAGAGAGAGAGAGAGAGAGAGAGAGAGAGAGAGAGAGAATTCCAATAATCTCATGTGAAAAGGTAATAGCGATTATAGTCAACACTTTCCCATCCCGTCTGTAAGATTCTTTGATTATCTATATAGCTTTTCCAAAACTTTAACTCAGCATTGAATTGGAGTCTTCGGTTTCTTTGTATATTTTCCGGTCCGTTTCTGCATTTATCCAACTCTACATTCCTGTTTACCTCCCTTTGTTGCAGCTTTTCTGTTTGTTTACAAATGGCGACGGAAGATACAGGTTTTACCGACTCTCTCGCTATTTCACCTTCAGCTGATGCTGTTCAAGAAGCATCGTACTTGTTTGTGAAGGTTCTTGGTCGAGGATCATTTGGTGAAGCAGTTTTATATAGAAAAACAGAAGTGAGTGTTTATTTGACAATGACAGACGTATAAAATCATTTTAGGCTAGCACCCATAGTGGCCATAAATGCAGAATACAAACGACTTCTAGACATTTCGGCACCCTATAGACTCTATATAAGACGCCTAGCACCTGATATAAGACACTTAAGCATCGGGTACTACGAATTACCGAAAACACGATACAAATTACCAAAAGACACGGTATAGGACCTACTTTGCAGAAAACGTGTGTATGGACTCGAAGTAAAACTCACTCAAGAAAGTATTATAAATGCTAGACTCACTTAACCAGTGCTCAAACGGGGACAGTGCTCAAACACTTTACAAATTTACCATTTCCTCATCTATACAACGGGGGCCAATCAACCCAAAGTGAGGCATAATTATAGGATATGATCTGACTTCTCTACCTCCCCATTAGGAGAATTCTGTATCAGATGACATAACTTAAACTCCTACAGATGACACTTCATGCAAAATTAGGATAAAAAATTGTTGAAAATTTGAGTTGAAAACCACATTTATTTTGCTCTCATTTTAACCATGTTAATAATGTACCTGAAAATAAAAATTACTGGTTCTCAAAACAGATCATGTATCAATTGAAATATAACAAAAATTTACATCTTCAAATGATTTTTTGTGGTGTTCGAGCACCGTTCCAGTCTGATGACGATTTCAGCCATTACGATGATGTCATGTGATTAATTGCCAAGAATACATTTGAAAAGTCACATGGTTCACACATTACCAAAAATACTCAACTTGTGTATGGCATAACCTAAAAATTTATTTACTTTAATCTATGTGCAATCTGGCATGTAAATAACGAAAAACTGTGTTTTTGGTCTGAGCACTGATCAAGTGAGTCTACTATTTAACTTAAATGTAAAGTAACTATAACTTTTCATTTTTTGGTAACTGAATCAATCTTGCAAAATGATTTCAATTTTATCAACATGGTGGCAGTGTTTAACAATATTTGATACAGAAAGTTTCTGATATGACTTAGAGAAAAATTCATGAGCTAAAAAATATGGCTTCAGAATGAAAATGTATTTAATTGATACACTCATATGTGTGTTTTCAGCAATTTGTGTCGTGTTTTCAGCAATTTGCAGGACCGTTCGGCATCTAATATGAGATTTGTCCTCTATATGTAAGACATTTCAAGACCTGCTAAAATCTTTGAGTGGTATTTGTGGTGTTTTCATTAAAAAATAAATAATCTAAATGAAATATGAAATAAGAAGAATAAAGTATTCACCTGGAGTTGGTTGATACTGGTCGAGGACCAATAGCTGTCTAGGACCAGTAGCCAGCTGTTGCATTATTTCACTTATATAGATCACGATTTAGGTATATATTTTTGGATAAGTTATCAGATGCTGTGGGAAATATATTATTGTGGCACATTTTAAAGATAAAATCGCCCCATAGCTGGCTACTGATCCTAGCCGGCTACTGGTCTACGACCAGTATGGTGTCAGGTAAATTGGGCACCACATGATTTTGGCTCTTGCAAGTAATCATTTTCAGTACTTGCATCTAATTTTGGCATTTGCACTAGACTTTTCGACAACTGTGGTAAGTAATCATATTTCAAATTGACATATTAAGAAGATGTATGTCAGTGTGACATGAACTTTCAAGTTTCAAATTATTTTTTGGACATGAACCATGAACCAGTCTGTTTTATATATCAAATTTTCAGAAACTTAGATTTTTGACATAAATATTTATCTATACCTGAGTGAAATATACATGGTCAGAGGCAAAACAGCTAAATCCTCTGATACTTTTGTAATTTATCGACAATATTATTTCTCATTTTAGGATAGCAGTTTGGTAGTATGGAAGGAAGTTAATCTAGCAGGTTTAGGGGAAAGGGAACGTCGAGATGCCCTTGGAGAGGTTGACATATTATCACTACTGAATCATGCCAATATTATCACATACTACAACCATTTTCAGGATGGCGACACTCTGCTCATAGAATTAGAATATGCAAATGGTAATTATTATTTTCAAAATTTATTGGTTAGTCTGAGTGGGTAGATATTTATCACAACATATGTTATGGTACCAGGAATTTTGCAGGGTTTCTGAAAGAAAAAAAATGATTTGATAGAGATACACACACTTCAGACAATTTTTATATTTTTGATTTTGTTATTCAAAGATGCATTGATCTAATTATTGACAAAATGATTGTTTTGTATCTGCTTTTTTGAATAATAATTTGTAGCTGCATATTGTATACAAACCATACTGGTAATGTTTGTGTCTCTGGTTACTTTATTAATTTATCTATTAATTTTGATTTATTTTTTCAATTTATAGAATTTTTAAATCTCTCATTATTATAACTTATAGATATGTTTTTGACATTGTTCATAATAGGAGGATCACTGCATCAGAAATTGGCTCAGCAAGCAGACAAAAATGAACTCTTCCCAGAAGAGGTAATAAAATACAATTAGTTCTAATTGTACTTTGAATGATAACTCTTAATAGCTAATCAATTGTATTTTAAGTATTTGAATTAAACTGAGTGTAGCCTTGCTATTTAGTGTTATTATATGTACATGTACTTAGATAACAGGTAGTAATTTCCAATTTTGAAATTCATGATAAAATTCTCATAACTAATGTGCATGTGGTCTCTTTCTTTATTTATCTGTCTCTCTTTATTTGCTACTCTTTCTCTTCTTTTTATGATGATATATCTTATTTATTATCTGTGATTGGAATGTGACATATATATATTATTTTTATCAGCAAGTCAGATGGTATTTGTATCAGATAACCTCAGCATTAGACCATATACACCAGTATGGAATTATACATAGGTATGTACTTTCTACATCGGGAAAATATATACATGTAATTAAGAATGTACATTAGTGAAATCTAAAATTCTGGATATATGTTATATGTTATACAATTATGGACTTTTGAGTGTAATATTGACTGGAAAACCAATATTGATTTTCTGGTCAATATTACGTCTTATTCAGCCACTCAAAAGTCAATAAATGTTTTATCATATAAACGTGTATAGTAAATTATGTAACATAACTATCAAATAATCTGTAACTCATGTTTACTGGTATCAACAATAATTTCCGAGGTGGGACTAGTGGGAGTGACTGATTGACTCCCACTCATGTCCTGAATAAACAGGAACCAGGCTGTTATTGATTATCCTCAGACATTACATATTAATTCTAAGTAATTATCAGAGTACTTCCAAAAGTGTAAAAGGGAATTTCCATGTTCTATTTTTAGAAATGATATTCACTGGTTTTCCATAAAATATGTTGATATAATTCCAGAAGTGAAAATCAGGCTTGTCCAATGAGAAACCATTTATTTTTAAATTGTATAATAATACCTAGTAACACGTGGGCAGAAATGAATGTGCATATGGTTTATTTTCTTCATGTTGCAAGTGTGGTAAAAAGGGTCAATTTTTTGCAAAGGTCACCAAAATGTTTCTATGGCAACTGAAATATGCATTATCAAATTAACATCATATCAATGCAGATGTTATAATGCTTTTGAATAAATCAATTATTCAAATAATATCTTCTTGAATACAATGGATAGGTATAATAAATATAACATTTCTGAGAGGCTGCAGCTGGTAGTTGAAATTGACACCCCTTAAAAATTGTTGTCAGATAAAGTGAATGTTATTTCAGGATGACAATTTCGCCTTGCTTGGCAAACTGCTTTTTTGAGGTAAAAATTTTCATTTCAGAAATGTAATATTCTTATAATATTATTTTTTCTTTGTTTTAGGGATGTAAAGACCATGAATATATTCACAACTAAGCTTGATCTGCTAAAGCTGGGTGATTTTGGAATTTCAAGAATTTTAGAATCAAAAAGTCAATTTGCTGATACGGTATGTTGTTTCAACTGTTTTTGATGCTTAAATACTGTGTATGAATGATAAAAAAATTGTCAGTTACAATTAGGTATTTGTAATCATATTGTAATATAATACTTTTTGTGTTTTAGGTCGTTGGTACACCATATTACATGTCACCTGAAATAGTAAAGGGAGATAAGTAAGTAACAATATAATTGTATCAAATAAATAAGCCAGTGATGCTAAATATATTTCATAATAAACCTTTTTAAAATAACTGTGTTCCTTCTAATTTCGCTGTGCACTTCCAAGTGGCATCAAGACGTTTTGTGCCCAAAAAATTTTGAACCCAAGACAAATTCTACCCATTGATTTGTATTTCAGTGTGTATGATTTGTGTTGGATATGAAACTCCTTGATACCACCCTTACTGTTTTATTTGTTTCAATGTGTGTCAAATTACTGTAATTTATAAATATATATAGCTAAATACATTTGATTCATTTTCCAAAGTTAATCTTCAGACTTAACAAAGTAAGAATACATATGACTGAAAAGTTAAAAGTCTCTGTGTATCTGGCTATGATACATGGCCACACATGCCTACTGCTACTACCATACCATATTAAAACTTCTAATTTTAAAAAGTTGAACTACAAACAGGAAATGACTGATGTATTAATTTAAATCACAGGTTAGAATCATTATACTTTTTCCTTTTTGGTAAACAACCTGTATATGTATAAGCCTCTTGCTTTGATTTGCTTGATATGATGTAATTGACGTTACAGGTATGACTATAAGACAGATATTTGGTCCCTTGGATGTGTATTGTACGAAATGCTGACTTTTGAAAAGACATTCCAGGCCACAGTAAGTTTGTTAATTTACTAAGGTTTCATGTATTTGATTTCTAATCTGTTTATAAACCATGATTTTACAAGAAATATCAAATTGTTTTTGCTACTATTTTTCTTTACAAATTTTTAGTGGAGTACTGTTTTAATTATTCTTTGGTTTTCATTTTTTCCCTAACATTTCTTATTTGATGTTTCTATATATGGTGCCTTTGTTGTCATATATAGAAGTTATAACTTTAAATTTTCAGTGTATTTGATAACTTGAAACTTTATTTACAGAATCAGCTGAGATTAGCATATGAGATAGTAAAAGGTGAAAGAGGTGAAATTAACAGTATATACTCAAAAGAAATACAAGATCTGGTTTCCTGGATGTTACAGAAAGACTCCAAGAAAAGACCAGATACACCTGAAGTTTTGGACAGTTCTGTATTCAAGGGAGATAAAAACTGTGTAGAAAATATGGCCAAAAAAGTATGGGAGCTTAACACTGCAGCAAGAAAACTAAGACTTCAGTCAGAACTTAGCATAGAAACTGTTCCCGTAGTCAAGTCTAAAATGAGTGAAGTAAGTTCATACATAGTGGTTAACATTACTTACTGAAAAACCGGGGACAACCTTTGTTTTTGGCATTTCTGCCCACAGTTTTAACTTTGTCCAATAAATTTTAGTCCAAACAATACAGTCTTTATATTTGTTGTAAAATATTATTAACTATACAAATAATTGCCATCACTTTGTATCGGTGTTTTACAACAATTCATTTCTACTCTAACTTCTGACACTTACCGTCCCTTCTCTAAGCAGAGTTATTTTAAAAGCTTTGAATCTTGGTGTTTCAACTGAAGAGAAATAACCGATCATCGCTAATGCTCATTATTAGAATTGAAAGTTAAATCACTGTGATATTGATCACTATAATTTCATGTCACGTTAGGTATGACAGGTTGTAAAACTCATTACATAATTAGATACATATTTCCACTATAAAGTATAAAACTTGGAACTAATCTCCTGAAATTACTTGGACAAATTTGACCTGTAATAAATCAAAGATAGATCTGTATCAATATTAGTGATCGCCACCTGCCAAAAAAGATGAATTTCAAAGTTGGTAGAAGAAGTTATACTTTTAAAACACCAAACAATAGAAATAATAGTGATAACAATAAAAATACAATTCCAAAAATGTATAACTTATTTTTTCTGAAACTGCTTTCATTATGGTAACTAAACTTTCTTTAGTTGATAGTGACCGTATGAGTCATATATGATTTCACTAGGCCTCTTACACCTAAGTAGAATAATCATTTGTCTATTCTGTGAACTGATATATAATATCCATTTACATCATATCAGCTCTAACTTTGACATATCATTACCATGGTTACTTTCTGTTTCTGCACCTTTTTTAGTCACCAGATTTCATCTATATTTTTTCTTATATCTAGTTTTAGTATCTGATTTTGTTTATGTTTTTCATCTGTTTTTCTTATCTGACTTATTCTATTGATCTGTCATTCTTTTCCTTGATCAGTTATCTTAACATGTGTAAGAGTGTTCTGGTATATAGATAGTACAGCTCTTTATAAATCTGTTAAACCACTCTTCCATTGTTAACCTCTTTTTCCTTTCAGCACCTCTTGATGGAGTCTTTTGATTTTTCATATTTTCTCACAAATAATAACTCAAGGTCAGTTCTGATTTTAGCTGTTTTCATTCTGCTCACACCATTGTCTCAAATCCATTTCAGTTTTTATTCTGTATTGCTGATTTGTAATTGTCTGACACTGGAATCATGAAGATATCATATTTATTTGACATCTTCAAATAGGGTTTTATGATGACAAATTTTCAGATGCTTTAGGTTTTTAGGTTTTTAAGTTTTGTATGTTCACAGCATGAATTTAATCACTTCAATTTTCAGTGTCAGAATGATTTTTTGTACTTATATATATATACCGTATTTGTCCTTTATAAGGGTTCGGGTGCCAGTAATTGGAGTACAGGGCACCTTTATTTTGAATTTTTTTCTTTCATGATGCAAATTTATTTTGATTACGTTGCCAAAAAAGGTAAACTATTCCACTATGCAAAGTTATCTACAATGTATAGAGCTCTTTGTACTGATTAAATGACCTTGTCATTCCGCTTAATGTATTTACCGGGAAAGAAACAATGTAGGAAAATATGTTACTGTCAAATCAAGATTTAATGTTTGAACTACCAGATCTGGAAACATGCATTACGATTAAGAGTGGTACATGCCTTACACAGATGCTTCATTGAAACCAACAATTTCATTGATTTGATGTGATCTCTGGCATTCAAAGTGTGAAAACATGTGAGATTTTGGTAATTCCAGATTTTTTTCTTATGTTTAACTTTGAACATGTTTAATGACAGCAGTAGACAAAAAATAGGAAGTTTGAATGACGATGCTTTGCTTGAAATTCTGAACCCAAATTCAGTTTTATAAAGTTATGGAATAAACAAATAAATGCAAAAGTTTGATATTTCTTTGTATTTAAAAGTTACGTTAAGTGTTTTATTGTTTTTGGTAGTGGATACAGTTTGATTGACAGGTTTTGAACAAGAGAAAAAAGTACTTGTACAGGTGTTTGATCTCATTTCTCTTGTTGATGACTAATATCGACCTTACTGCATCCAAGAAAACACAGATAGAATCGAAAATATTGCTTACATGTAGTTAGAAGATGTTGTTTTGTAATTTTGAGGGGAGACAATAAACAAAATATTTGATATTTGTTGCACCAAAAAGTAAAAAAAGATGAAATCAGTCGATAATCTAAGCTAAAATTAAAAAGATGAGATTTTTTTTAACAGGGGTGCCCTTATTAGAGCAGACACCCTTTTAAGGACATATGTGGTATTTATTAAGTGCTCTGAGATACATGAGTGCAAATCATCATCATCATCTTCTTCATCGTCATCATCATCATCATAATTATTATCTTAATCATCATCATAATCATCATCATTGTTCTGCTATCATTACAGTTCATTTAAATATAATGTGTACAAGAAAATGTGTTCAGTATTATTTGGCCAGAAAAACAGACAGATACACGGTAAAACTGAGTAAACAACACAATAGTTACATATAGCCAGAATTAGGATAGGATTTATGAAACCGATATGAATATCATCTCTACTACCATAAATTGTGATAATTTGGCCACTTTGGTCATAAAATGAATGGTTAGGTTTTGGTCAGTTAAATTTTGGCCATTTATGTATAAATCATGTTGAAACTTGCGCTGAACATTCCAGGTGTTTGAAATATCAAAATATTAACAAGTGCCAGCAGAAGAATTAGAATTGATGCGTCAAATGGTACTTAATTAAGATTAACATCTACACAGTGCAATTTAAATAAAAAAACCCTGTTTGTTAATTAGTAAAACTCTAAAATATTTTTTATAAAGTACTGGTGGTAGAAACATTGTGTACATATCTTGGATGGTTTAATTTTGGCCATTTTAATACGGTGGCCAAAATTAAACAAAGGCCAAAATATCCTAATTTATGGTCTAGTAAAGTTTATAAGAAGAAATTAAATGTAATTTGTAATGTTTTAATTTGCTTCTGTAGGTCTATCAGTGGGGAGGAGGAAAGTCTACACCTCAAAAACAAGATATCTTTGTCAAAGGGAAAAGTGCAATGCAGGTAATTGAAATATACGTCTTTTAAAGTTAGACACATCAGTATCAAGGATAGACTGAAATTACCTACTGTCTGTGTAGCTTACTTTGGAAATTGATTGACAGTTACTCAGTTTTAAATTGATTCATCGACTTTACTTCATGTGAAAATCTGAAAAATTCAATGTTCTCAAAATGCCATTTTGCATTAGAGCCTTATTTTACATGATATAGTTCTAAGATATATTATGATTCACTCTGCTAACCCTTTCATCTCTGAATATCTGTGACTTTTCCTGTCCTTTGGATGAGACAGTAAAAACCGAGGTCCTGTGTCACAGTAGATGTCGATACGTTAAAGAACCCTTATTGCTCAATGGCTGTAAGGGTCGAGCATAGGCCAAAATTTGAAGCTCTTTACCGGCATTTGGCAATGCCTCCATGTGAGTGAAAGATTCTTGAGTGGGATGTTAAACAACAATACAACAACTGAATATCTGAGTGGTATGCTCTTTTCGATTGTTTAAGACCAGTCTAACAATGTCATTTATTCTAATATAGGTTGCGGCTGGACATAGTCATTTTGCTGTGGTCACTATGGAGAAGGAGCTTTATACATGGGCGGTGAGTAATTTTCATTTATTTTTAAATCTTAGATGATAATGCTTCCATATTAATACAGATTTTCTTGCATTATGTTTTAAAGACAGGGGTAACTATTTTAATTTAAAAAGAGATGACCCTCCGATCAACTTAATGTAGCGATTTTCCTACAGTGAAATGTTAAAATTAAAGTTATTTTATTGTTTCATTATGCATTGCAAAACAGAATGTACAGGGTGGAACACAAATTGTCGGTCAGTTGGGCCATGGGAACAACTCAGCGTATAAGGCTCCTAAAAAGGTGGACAGTTTAGAGGGAATCGGTGTCATCCAAGTTTCCTGTGGAGAAGATATTACACTCTGTGTGACAGGTAATGGGATATGTACTTATCTCGCCAAAGGAAGATCAAACAATAACAAGAAACTGCTAATGATGATATAATGAGATTGCATATACTTTTGATTTTTCCTTGTACAGATTGCAGGCATTGCAATAAAACCATCAATATCATAGGGTTATTAATCAGTGATTTACATAATGGACTAGTTATTGCGTGCCAAGGTCTGTCGAACTGGCCTGAGGTGAAGATGAAGGTCAATACGATAAACCAAGGCATAATAACTATGCCAATATGGATATCACTGATTACCAAGCATAATATTGATGAACTCGGCCAATATGAAATCTAATTACCAGTAGGGCCAATGCTGTGCAGAAAAGATGCACGTACAGTCCATTTTTGAAAAAAAAAACAAATGGTGGTCACTCATACTTGAATTTCCCTTTAGTCATTATGCATTGCAAAACAGAATGCACAAGAACAACAACATATGTTGACCTGTATTCACATATGGACGCTTTTGAAAAAAAAATAAATAGTGGCTATCACACTTGAATTTCCATTAGGTCACGTGACTTCAATATTGGCTTAGATTTTTTTTGTATTTGCTTAGTTTGTTCAATATTGGCTTAGTTTTGAATTCCATATTGTTTGGGCAGAAAATCCCATATTAGACCAATATTACTGTAATAGTTGATTAATGATAAGTCATGATTGTACTACAAAACAAATCCACATGCCAACTATGGTTACTGTAGATAGAGTACTGCAGCTGTAACGGGCACAAACAGATATGTAAACTAAAATGTTGATGTCGGATGGTTGGAACAACCACATACACTAATCTATATGCTCAGTTTGCTTTGCTATTGGGCCAATTAATATTTAGTACTTCTTTTAATTTTGTTGAACTAATGTAGCTTTGAGCAAGTTTGTTTGTGAAAATACTGGATATTTGTATCCTATTTCTTTCCTGTCTTTGTATGTATACTGTGAGGCCCCACCATCTCAAATAATGTAAACACTTAGTCTCTTGTAAAACTTTTTGTTTTGATATCAAATTAGTTCGGAAACTCACTTGAAAGACAACTTTGCTAATCAGATCAATTAGAGTCAGTCAATTTAGTGGTCTGAATATCAAGGTTTCACTGTATATATATATATATATATATACACATACACCGTATTTGTTCTTGAAAGGGCACCTGCTCTAATAAGGTCGCCCCTGGATATTTTTTTCATGTAGATCTATTGACTGTTTGAAAAGTTTACCTTTTTTTTTAATTAGTTTAGATTACCGCCCAACATCATCATACTTTTTTCTTTTTGGTGCAATAAATATCAACTATACCCACAAATTTTCAAAAGAACATCTTTTAAAAACGTTGTAAGCAACACTTTGGATTCTATCAGTGATTTCTTTGATGCAGGGAGAGCGCCATTGACGTTCATTAACAAACAAAATGAAACCAGTCATAGTTATGTTTTTTTTTCTTTTGTTAAATAACTGTCAATTAAAATGTATTCACTATAAAAAAATAATACTAATCGCAATTTTTGCTACAAAGAAATATGAAACTTGTCCAATTAATTTGTTTACTCCGTAACTTTATAAAACGGAATTCAGGTTCGAGATTTCAAGCGAAGCGTTGTCAATCAAACTTCCCATTTTGTCTACTGCTGTCATTTTAAACCATCCGCAATTACCAAAATCTCCCATAACCAGTTTTACACTTTTAATGTCAGAGATTGTATTAAATCAAAGAAATTGTCCAAATTGTTGGTTTCAATGAACTTGAAGCACCTGTGTAAGGCAATGTATCACACGTACTCGTAATGCCTGTTTCCTGATCTCGCAATTCAAACAATAAATCTTAATTTGACAGTAACAAAGTTTGCTACATTGTTTCTTTTCCACTATTAATACATCAGGGGGATTACAAAGTAATTAAGTCAGTAAGAACAGCTATATACACTGTAGATAACGTTGCATAGTGGAGTATTTTACCATTTTTTGCAACGTAATCAAAATGTGCTTCATGAAAGAAAAAAATGTCAAAATAAGGGCACCCAGTACTCCTATTACCTGTGCCCGGCACCCTTTTTAGGTCAAATACGGTATATATATATATAGTGAAACTTGTATATAATGACCTCCTTAGGGACACAAGACAACCTGTCTTTATAGGTCTTTATATAGAGGTTGATTTGTGCACAAAAGGTACTATGTTTTACTGTACCATGTTTTACTGTATTTTCACGATCTAAATAACTTACATTTCAGATGAAGGAGCTGTGTATGCATTTGGATCAGACTACTATGGCTGCCTGGGTGTTGACAATGGTGAAGGTGATGCTGTGTCCTCCCCGATCCTTGTGGATTATTTTTCTAGTCTTCCTGTAGAAGAAGTGTCATGTGGTGATAATCATGTGGCGGCACTTACGAAAGACGGAGATGTGTATACTTGGGGATGTGGAGAGTTTGGTAAGATTAACGGGAGATTCAAAACCGAAAAATTAAAGCAAATATGTAATGTCTATTTCTGTAAATTTAACTCAAATATTTACCTTTTTGCAATTATCTGATATCACTCATTTTTCACATTAATATATCTGCCTATGTCAATTATCTATATCTTACAGATTTCTATCAATTAAAGAACATATTAAGTAATTATGGAAAAGAAAATTATTTTTTTCATTTTTAATTTGGTGATCAGCATGTATGTTCTAACATCTTTTTTTTTCTTGCAGGGCGTTTGGGTTTAGGTTCAGAGGATGACTTTTTCTCACCACAAAAGGTAAAACAACTGCTAAACAATGACATTAATAACCTGTTTATTTCACTGTAGTGCTAACACCAGTATGAATTATTATATGATATGTTGACACTAAAAAGGGTCTACTGAACACAGCATTATAAATCAATTGATGTGGTGTATATGCTTCAAAGTTGGAATCCGTTTTCTCATACTCACGTTAATATAGAAAGTCTTCAAAGCATCAAATCGCTAATTTCGTTGACCTTTGGGTGTTTGCTTATCACTCTTCAAATTGGCAATGTCATCCTTTGTTGCCTTGTGGAATCTCATGTGTTTTCCATATTTCTTTGTTTATTATCTGCATGATTTTGAAATTTATAAACAAAGAGGGATAATTCTCATTTAATCTTGAGAAAACTGAATAAGGGTAACATGATCAGTAATATGATAAATAGAGGGCTTTATGATATTTTGTAAAATATCACGTGGGACAGTCTCGACCAATGTATTAGTCATTCCTCTAACAGTATTTACACAAACTGGAAAAATAATTGTTATATAACTGTCAGCTGTTGTTTGTTGGCCATCAATATTTCACATTTGCGATTTCACCTTAAAAAGTGCATAATAGATATTAAACAATTTCAGACGGGGAATATCGCCCATGGGGCAGGCTTTTTTTTTATTGTAAATGTAAAATGACTTGGCCAACGGGGGCAAAAAATTGTGTCCATAAAGCCTCAGTTAACCATGTATTCTAGACTCATTGTAAAGTTGTTGTTTTTTTGAGCAAAGAAGGGTCATGGTTTTTCTGACATTTCTGTTTTTGATTGATTGAATTAAATCCAAATTACTTTTTGTTCTAACTTCATGCTGTGGTAAAATTCTGAGGTTGATGAAATGGTTTCTGTTTTTTTTTTAGGTGAAAACTCCAGGAAAGCATTTAATCAAACATGTGGTAGCAGGCAGTGATGGGACATTTCTAGTCACAACTAATGGAAGGGTACTAGCTGCAGGCAGCAATGAGCACAACAAATTAGGTTTTAATTCAGAAACGTCAGGGCTCAGAAAAAGCAAAATGAAGGTAAGAATTTATTTTGTCATAAATTAGATTTCTGTTTAGAGTTTATTTTCTTTACCTTAGAAGATAAATTTTGTTATAATTCTTGTTTTTTTCTATTAAATCAATTAAGATTTCCCGTTTTTGTATTTAGTTTGGACCACTTGGGGTGGTCTAGTGGTAGAGTGTTTGACTCACAAGCGAAAGTTCTTGGGTACCAGGTCATACCAAGGACTCAGAAAATTGTTGTCACTGTTTTTCCACAAGCACTTGGCATACAAAGTGGAGTGGAGGGTCATGGGTTCGAGCCTCGGTGGAGGTGACTGGCTTTTTGTGTCCTTTGGATGAGACAGTAAATACCGAGGTCGCGTGTCACAGTAGGTGTTGGCACGAAATGAAGCTCAAAGTTCTTTAAGATGAGACTTGATACCAAGGTCCTATGTCACGACAGGTGTGGGACTTTAAAGAACCCTCACTGCATTGACATCAGTCCATAGCACAGGTCATAATTCTTAGTACTTCACATGACATCTCCATATAAGTGAAAAATTCTATGTAGGATATAGAACAACATTAAAACAGTAATAATCAACACATTTAGTTTGAAGATTTTTGCATTGGAAAAACTGATTGCTGTCAGGTATGGGTGTTTTATGATAACTGAAAATGTGTTCATTTCAACAAAAAACAAGATGCCTCTGTGACTGATTGGTTAAACTTTTAAACCATTTAGTTTCTCACCTGATGTCGGCATGAGTTTCAGCCCTGCTGGAACCTAAGCTGATTTTGTAAGAAAGTTTGACTGTTTATTTGCGGAAAACCGGGTTCTATGTAATCAGGTTCTCTCCTCTACCATTCAAAATTGGCCGCTACTATATACTGGAAGATCGTTGAGTGAAATAAAAAAAAAAAAAAAAAAAAAAAAAAACGATTAAAAAAAATTAAAAAAACTAAACTAAAAAACTAAAACTAAAACAAAAGAAAAAGAAAAAAAGACAAAAAGAAAAAACAAAACATAAAAATAACAAAAAAAACCCCATAAAAATAACAAAACAAAAAACTACAAACAAATTGATGGAAAAAGAAAAAAAACAACAAAAAAACATAAAAATAACAAAACAAAAAACTACAAACAAATTGATGTCAAGTTCTAATTTATCAAGTGCTACCTGTCTTTTTCCTATTTTACTGAATTGATTGTCAACTCATAATTTGTTAAATTACGTGTTTGACTTTTGCGTTGGCTAGAATTATAAATTATTTTGTATATATTTGATCAAGTCTTCTCTTTAAGATAACAATTCTTGTGAAAAATTTTGTTGGACAGATGCATGGGTTTATTAGGTATTAATATTTTATTTTATTGTTCTGAACATATTCAGTGAAGAGATATGTCAAAGTTGGAGCCCCCAGACCATATCTTGTACAATGGGAGATTTGCAACTTGAATGTTCCAATTTTTTTTTATTATTTTAGTAATAAAGAACAAACTAACATACAATAAGAAACAAGCTTTGGACAATCATACACTTTCATGTACACACATTTTAGTAGTAATATTGATATAACATAAGGTGTTTATAGTATATACAATACAATAAGAAACATACACTTTCATGTACACACATTTTAGTAGTTTGTTTGTTTGTTTATTGTTGTTTAACGTCCCACTCGAGAATATTTCACTTATATGGAGACGTCACCAAATGCCGGTGAAGGGCTTCAAATTTTTTATAGCTCGGCACTTACGGCCATTAGCAGTAGGGTTCTTTAAGCCAACACCTACTTGGGACCTCCAGCTTTTACTGTCTCATACACCTGTTCGGGACTCGAACTCACGACCTCACGATCCAGAGTCGAGCGCGCTACCGACTGAGCCAGGCCGGCTCCATTTTAGTAGTAATATTGATATAACATAAGGTGTTTATAGTATATAAAATACAATAAGAAACAAGCTTTGGACAATCATACACTTTCATGTACACACATTTTAGTAGTAATATTGATATAACATAAGGTCTTTATAGTATATACAATACAATAAAAAACAAGCTTTGGACAATCATACACTTTCATGTACACACATTTTAGTAGTAATATTGATATAACATAAGGTGTTTATAGTATATACAATACAATAAGAAACAAGCTTTGGACAATCATACATTTTCATGTACACACATTTTAGTAGTAATATTGATATAACATAAGGTCTTTATAGTATATATTTAAAGATAAAACTCCATTATTTTGCAGGTATATGATGTACCTTGTAAATACACTTTTGTTACCGTCAAACCATTGGTTAGATACAACATAGTCAAAGTTGCTGCTGGGAAGACCCATTGTGCTGCCATTGATTGTAAGTTCTGACACCAATGTTTTTGACCACTCTGTGTGGGTGTATGTGTTTGTGTGATGTTTATGGGCATTTGTGGTGTAAATGTAAGTGTATTTGTGTGTTGTGTATGGACATTTATTGTGAGAATGTATATGTATGTAGGAGAGAGAGAGAGAGAGAGAGAGAGAGAGAGAGAGAGAGAGACAGAGAGAGAGAGAGAGAGAGACAGAGACACAGACAGACAGACAGACAGACAGAGTGAGACAGACAGACAGACAGACAGAGACACAGACAGACAGACAGACAGACAGAGTGAGACAGACAGAGAGAGGGTCACACAGAGAGACAGAGAGATTAGGTATTGTAGACTCATGTTTGTTGTTTCTTCTTAAACAATGGGGAAAATGAAATTCAAGCTTAGTGTCTGACATTTGTCTATCTTAAATTCATACTTCTTGCTTTAATATGAAATCGTATTAAAATAAACTTTTTCAGTGTTTGGACATTTATTCACATTTGGGTCCAACAAATATGGTCAGTTGGGTCAAGGTGACACTCGTAAGAAGATCAGTCTCAGTAAAGTGGGAGGAGTACTAACTGGGAAGAGAGTCGTAAATGTTTCCTGTGGAGATGGATATACAGTAGCATCCACTGCAGGTAAACATAAAATAATAAATAGAAATACAAATATTTTTACTTTTATATTTAACAATCAGTAGTGAATTTTCTTCACTAAATCTTAAGTAGCATAGTAGTAGCAGTTGTCTTTGAAATCTGATTTAAAGCTGCAGAGTTATTGTTTTGCAGTATGATTGCCACAAAACAAAGGTCATTGATTTAAGTCTACAGTCTTGAACTTGTTGTACTTAACCTAGTAATCAACTTGGTATGAGTTTAAGATTTCTTCTAGATTCGTTTAGAAAGGGGTCTAATAATGAATGTATATATTTCAATATAATAGGTGCTGACAATTGAATGTTGAGAAAATAGTGTTATAATAAATGCTTATATGTAGATATAATAGATCCTAGTGTTTAGATGTTTAGACAATGGTTATAGGTCATTGCGTTTAAATGTTTAGACAATATAATTTTTTTTATAAATGCTTATATGCGAATGTAATAAATTGTTGTATTTAAATAATGTGATAATTGTGTTATAATAGATGCTTATATGTGGATGTAAGAATTCCTTGTGTGTTTAGATGTTTAGATAATGGTATTATAATACATGTAAATGTTTATATGTGGATGTAAAGGGCCTTCTATGTAGTTGTCCAGTTTGCATGATTCACAACTGGGTACTCATTTTATGCTTGGAAGATTGTTGCATATGAACATACAGTAAGCCTTTCCATGAACAAAGATTTTTGCACCAGTGAATTTATTTAGGATCACCTTGTTAAGAAATTGGTTCAGTTTATTTCCATTTGAATTATTGCTGTTTTAGTTTTTCTTAGGTTAGTCCATAGAAGACACAGTGCAAAACGTATTGGAATGATTTTCAGTTTTATGTTATCTAACTAAAACGCTTGAAATTAATGCTGTTATAATATTTACATTCATGGAGTTTCATAACTATGCCATTGATTTTCCAGATGATCAGGTGTACTCTTGGGGCAATGGAGAAAACGGTAGACTTGGGGCAGTTTTTACAGATTTGAATAAAGGGCAAAGCACCGGTTTACCAAGACCAATATTTGGCTCATTACATGCGGTTTCCAATTTATCCTCAAGCCATTGGCATACAATAGTTATAGCTGGTATGTTGATTTCTTTGACTTGAGAATAATTGTAGTTTGATGTAAATTTGTCATAAAATCAGCCAGGAATGATACATTCCAGGATAGGATCCAGATTATATTGTCCAATGAAATGGGAAATTGATGGTTGTAATTTGATGTGAAATATTGTAAGTGTAAACACAACATAGAAATGTAAAGTTACCATTTTTTCCCACCTGATGATTGTGACCAAAATAACAATGGTTGATACATTGGATTATGGAAACATTATTTTTTTCCTAAGACAAATTTGGCAAAATATTAAGATTTATTATTTGGCCTTGTATGATACCACTTTTTTTTTTCGAATGTATACATTCATGTTAAATTCGAGCTCAATTGATGGTGTCTTCTCTACGTTCTACATCTATTTCAAATATGAGCTCAACTGATGAAGTGTTATTGACAGAAACGTATATCTTGATAATTTGTTTTGACCTCTTTTATAAAACTATAACTTTGGTATTGTTAATAATATTTATAACTACTGAATCATTGCCACTGCTGGTAGACAGTTCGAGTCCCCAAGGGTATATATACATAAGCCTAGCCTATTATTTTAAACTAAAGTAGTTTTTCACTCAGATAGCACAGTTTAGATTCTAAATTTCTCAAAGCTAAGATATTCATTTTTACAATTTTACACTTCAGAAGGATTTGGCAATACATTTAGATTTATTATTTGGCCTTGTATGATTCAACTTTTTTCTTTCGGAAATATACATTTATATCAAATTCAAGCTCAACTGATGAAGTCTTATTGACAGAAATGATTGCATTGGGCATTTGTTTTGGCCTCTTTTGTATAACTATAACTTTGTTATTGTTAATAATATTTAATGTGTTTTGTGATTCACAGTCATAAACTTGATTGATTTTATTGCACTTCCTTTGTTTATTTGTTTATTTGTTATTTCAGAAAAAGTCATTAATCAGAAGACATTAAGAACTCGTGTTTCATCGCCAAAATGTAAGTTTAGCATTTCATTTCCTTAGCGGACTAGGACATAGATTCTTTTTAACATTACAAATTTAATTGCTAGCTTTGTATATAAACTTGTAACATTGTACTCTGTAGAAGGCACAAATTTAATTGTTGTTCAGTTCAATGTTGTTATTGAGTTGTCATTTTTAAAAATTATTTTTGTTAATAAATTTAGAAATTAACAGCTATATTGTTAACTACAGTCAAACTCCGATGAGTTGAAATTCAAAGGACCACCTACAAATGTTCAAAACATTGGGACGTTGACTCATAAATGGAAACCGAAAATGGTACAATTTTTTGTTTCAGAGGTTCTATAAAATGTATACGACTCCATTGAAAAAAATTAAGAGATATACAGACATAATAATTCATTATTAGTACTAAAATGAACTTTTATGTGTTTATGGGAGGGAGAAGAAGAACCTTGAATACAATTTTGTACTAATGTTAATTTTGTCTATGAATTATATTTAGGAATTTATGTTATTTTTATAGAATTTGGCCAAAAACTTTATTCAGAACTTGAAGAAATTTGACTCATAAAAGTTTGAATTATGAAATGTTTATAAGTAGTGTTAAAAAACAAAATTATTTCAGACCTTGTCAACAGTTCGAAACATTGAGAAATTTGACTCATTTAAGTTTGACCCACCGAAGTTCTACTGTATGCAGTAAAACTTGCTTTAACGACAACCTGTGTATAAAGACCACCTGGTCATAAAGACCAATGCTGTCCACAATAGTACAATTTTTGTGCAAACAACCTCTATATAATGACCACTTCCCTTTAAAGGCTGGTTTTGTTGTGTCCATTAGAGGGTCTTTATATACAAGTTTCACTGTATGCTAAAGAAATTCTAGTGCAGGAAAACAATAGTTACATTTTGCTGTAAAGAAGATTTTATTGAAAATGCAACAGAAATAAGTGTTGATACAATAACATTTATAATACAATCATAATTGATAAGATAGAATGTATCTTTTTCCCATAAAAAATTATCAAAATTCAACTTGCCTTCAGATCGAAAGGTTTCAATTCTGTTTTGAGTTCAAACAATAACACATATACCTAATCATATGACGGGCGCCAGAACACCATTCATGTGCTGACTAAGGGATGTGTAATTTATATAAATATAATAGGAAATTCCAACAAAACGAAAATAGACTCCTTCATGATGATGCAGTCATCTCTAATTTGAAACCTTCAAGTTTGCTTTGGTTTGTATTATGATTAATATCAAGAGAAAGAAAAGTCACATATGACTTTGTATACTCCGATTTACATAAAATGGCGGGGTGAGTCGGAGTAAACTTTTTAAAATTATCATCCAGATGATTCTGCTATGGCAAAAAGCTAAACAGGAAAAAACTCGTATGCAAATAACATTTTGTCCCTCACTGGATACTTTTACATGGATATGGTGACAAGTAGGAATGAGTACTCTTGCCATGTAATTGTAATTTTGTTCGCGTTTCTGATGAGTGCGCTTCCTTGTGTTGCTCGCTTGTGTCATAGGTCACCTCGGTGAACTTCTGCATTGCTTGGTTCAACTCAGAGCATGCGGGTAGAGATTTTACCCATACTAGCCGTTGCAGCTCGGTCATGCCTCTCCCTCGCGTAAGACCACCAGTGGTTTTGAGGCTACGCATCAGCATCTGTTCGATTATCAGGTCTGTTGAGAGCCCTGCCCAGAATCTGTCACTGCGGCGTACAACGTGGTAGCCTTCCATGAATAAGGTGTGAATCTCTGGCTGGTCAGTTGCCAATGTGGACATCTGCTGCAAATAGAGATATGTGGTTCTCGCATACAAATTGTGACCTGCAGCAGCAAAATATGGCAACATTTCGTAGAGGGCAGCAAGATGTAGAGTCCAGTTTCCAGTTCGTTCTGCTCTGAGAAAAACGCTTAAGAATGTCTATCATTTTCATGTACTGGAGCCACAAACAGCTTGTCCCGACTGGAGATATTTTTCTCCTTCTCATTCTCCAGTGTATCATGGATGGTCATAACCGCTGACTTGGATTTGTCATCAAACTTCCAATCAGGGGTTTGTGAGTAGTTGAGTGAGCATTTGTTTTGCAGTTGACATGGATTCAACAGTATCAACATCCGTGTCCATGGCTTCTGCACTTGCTACCGGATCTGTTTGGACTACTGTTGGCACATCGTCCGACATCGTCTCAACCTCACTCTCGACCTCTGGCAACGGCAAGTCCCAATGCATCTGCAGTGAGGAGGATGTTTAGTGCTGCAGTCACAAGAAAATGGCCTCTACGAGCCCTGGCTACTGCCTTTCCACTCAACATGTGCGCAACTGTGTTGCTGCCATAGACAACTTCCAGTACTTCAGACAACCCTGAGTTTTCCATGAGACGCCCAATACAGCCAAGGTAGCTCATTTCAGTGTGGAGCCCTCCAATCCGCAGTATTACTGACTTCAAAACACTTGTTGGTGGTTCGTTAGCCACAATAGTTTGAGCCTTCCACCACAGCGGTTTGATCGAATGTAATGACTGGCGCCTGTTTTACTCTGCTTTGCTTGTTCAGCCAAAAAGAGCAGGGTCGAGTAGACGCATGTCATGTCTCCAGGATTCAGGTCGATAATTGGCAAGAATGTAACAGAGGATTTTCCAGGATGGGAGCCGCCTGTTTGCACCATCTGCATGAAACCTGACCACCCTGGACGAGGCCACTGCAGAAAGGGGGATATAGTCCATATGGCATCCAGAATGTGTGTGGGTTCTGTAACTTGGATACAGGATCTCAGCATTTCAAGCCTCCCTGAATTGGATGCCTTTCTGTCCTTTGGGATACGAGTAATGCTGGATCTTAACTTGTCCAGCTTCTTTAATCTCACTCGCAGTTACACTTCTCCTGGGAACATTATTTTGATGTGAACTTTCCCGGTTGTGAGCGTTTGCAACCATGCCCATGCCATGGAACGTCCCGTGCCCGTCAAGTGTGTGTATGTTGTGATCAACATTGTCAGCTGCATATTGGATGAACTGCATATCACGTGTAACAACAGAGGTCTGAGATGTAACAGCTGCACTTTGCTCAAACATTTGTACTTCCTCGTACGAGCTACAAAATCCATGTTGGTGCAGTGAATCAATCAGGAAACGAGATCCGAAATGATGATGCATCTGTGCAGCCAACCCAAGTTGCAAAGGCGCAATCATTTTTCTAGGTCTTGCTGCTTGAACAAGAGCATGCCCCAGAGATGCTTGTTTCCTTTCTGTGTGTTTACCTGTCACAATGATTTCCAGAAAACTGGTTAACACTATCTGGTAGGAAAGCTCTAGCATACTCTGCTGTGAGGTCATCAGGGCCTGGGTAGTCCTTAAGTGGTTCAAGAGCTCTGATATCGTTCTTGATCAATTTAACGATCCATCTGGTCTCTTCTTCCTCATTGAGAGACTTTGGTTTCCTATAATAATCATGGAGTATGGATGCAGCTGTTCTCATGAAAGTGACGACATTTTCCCTGCCTTCGAGGTTGGTGAAGATGATCTGGTCACCGAAGTGTTCCTGGAGCTTTTGTTTCATATACTGTGGACCATATGGTTCCTCCAATGAATGGGCTGACCTTAGGAATCCACCCATTTTCTCCACTAAGTCACTTATTGATAAACTGTTCATCCTCATTGTCTGCTAAAAGCTGGATAACTGCTTTAAATGCTTCTCGTTTATCACGATTCAAGGGGCGTCCAACACTTAGCTTTGTTTTTTTGCCCAGTTTTCTCACTTCCAACCTCAAACCTCTTTGGAACATCTTTCCCGGTTCTAAAATTTATACTGCACTGCTGGTGGTAAAATGGCATCTTCCGCATGTAAATCATGAGCGTACGACAATCGACCCATTACAGCCTCACTCCATTCATCGCCCCTATCTCTACAAACACTGACAATGGTATCCTCAAACACTGACGTTCGGACAGGGTAGGTGTCACAGCTTCGTCTTCTGTCACCACACTGGGCAGATGTACCACAGAAGATGCAATCACTTTTAAATCAAAAGTTTCCTTGGACCTCAATCTGCTAACAGATGCTGCCTCATCCACAGAAAACATTTAGGGCTCCACTGGCAATGTATTTTGGGTTGCACCATCGTTGCCTACAGACCTTGTGAATTTTTTGCCCAACATTGGCATGAACACTGCTGTTCCGTTCACTACTCGCTTTGTTAATTCCAGCACACCCTTTCGTGCCAAGAACAACCACATCAGAAGAACTGCCAGTTACAATATTCTTCTGACACAATATACAAATTGTATCTTGTTGTAAACTAGTTTCGGACATTTTTGCGTCAGTCTAAAAAGACAGGTTGTCAAATCTAGACCACAGTTCAGAAAATGCTCAACTAGCAATACACATACACTACTCTTTCAGAGCAAGCTTGAAGAACTGTATTTGCAGATACAACGAGGAGTCGAATGTGTGTAATTCTCAATCACATTTGGTATGCACTTCAGCAATATTATTCCACAGACTACTAGTACATATATTGCTCCATCAGATCTGTCTTTTCGTCTGTCAAACAAGTGCCTCGAACATAACACAATGCAGTGTATGCAGTCCTGGCGCTAGACCTCAACTTCTACCCAATAATTTCGCAAATTTCCTCAAATTTAATCGTTTTGCGACCAGACTATTGGATTGAATATATTTATAACAACACAGTCCAACTAACGAAATTGTCTAGCTGTGGAATGAATATGTAAGGAATACAAACATTATAAACTAAAAAGACTACACCATATATGTGTCAGTGTATGTTCAGATCAATGACAGAGTATGGTCGATTTTCATCCCTGCTGCCTGAGTTTTAATGTGGATTTATTTTTTTCAATTCCTAATCTACCATTCATCTATTGCCTCGATATTGTTTTAGGGGTACATGGCCATCATTTAAAGCATGATTGCTAAGATTTATATTGATCGTAGGAGAGCTGATTGGAAAAAAATCGACATTTTGATTACGTCATTTCGTTTTTTAAAAAATTCACGTGATTCGAGTATTTACTATGACGTCATTTCAAACTGTTAATTTCATAATACTTACTGTAGGTAGAAGGGTACTTCAGTTTGCAACAAATTGATACCACATTCGTGCATATCTGATGACTATAACAAATTCTATGGAATTTTTTCTATCCCTACCCCCTTATTTAGACATGCCTATCATGTGATCATGCTACCAAAATCAGGGGGCGATTTCAACAATTTTCCCATCGGTTGATTTTGGTAAACTTTTAGTATGTTTCGGAGGGACCCTTTCGGGATTGAATGCCGCAAAAATAAATTCTGTTGCAATTTTTTTGACCTTTTCGATTTTTTGGGGTTATTTCTACTGGACTACAATAACATTTATAATACAATCATAATTGATAAGATAGAATGTATCTTTTTCCCATAAAAAATTATCAAAATTCAAATCGAAAGGTCAATTTGTTTTGAGTTCAAACAATAACACATATACCTAATCATATTCATGTGCTGACTAAGGGATGTGTAATTTATATAAATATAATAGGAAATTCCAACAAAACGAAAATAATGATGATGCAGTCATCTCTAATTTGAAACCTTCAAGTTTGCTTTGGTTGTATTATGATTAATATCAAGAGAAAGAAAAGTCACATATGACTTTGTATACTCCGATTTACATAAAATGGCGGGGGCGGAGTAAACTTTTTAAAATTATCATCCAGATGATTCTGCTATGGCAAAATAAACAGGAAAAACATTTTGTCCCTCACTGGATACTCATGGATATGGTGACAAGTAGGAATGAGTACTCTTGCCATGTAATTGTAATTTTGTTATGCTTTATTGTCTAAATTTTAAACTCCTCCGGGTTAGGAAAGGCTTCATGAGACTCCAACCGCCAGGTTATATGGATTTTACTATACATTTTTTTGAATATTGTAACTGTTTAAACAAATATTTATTGTATTTTATGTTCCCGAGATAACAGATTGGGTGCATATCTTGTCTGTTTGCACCATTTTATTTCCCATGAAATAACTTGAGCTTCATACAATTTAAAGCAAATTTGGCATTATACTTTATATGAATACGAACACAAAAATTTCATAAATTACATTTCTATAGTCCTGTCATTAGAACCACTATAATGCATTGATTAAACATATTAAAATGAACATGACAGAAAAGTCAAAGACGTGTTATGATTTTTGTGCTGGATTTACAAACAAGTGGCAAAGTAGAGAAGTTACAAAAACAAAGAACAGGGATTGGCAAAATTCAGACAGGGCAGTCAAAATTAGGACAGGGTATACTACTAAAGTCCTGTAGCAGGACCAGTAATGATTCAAGTAGGTTTTATAGCTAGGAATCAATAATTGATATTTGAAATTAAGATGTGCAAATATCTACATAATTTGCCATCTAAACACATGGGTCATACTGTTTGTATGTATAATTTGATGGACAACCAATTGATTATGTTTCCGTTGCCAGTGTCTGTGAACAGTATTGATTCTTTAAGATCAAATTGGACTCTTTCATTTTATGTGGCCTCTTGCTATTATCTGGTGTCAAAGTAATGGAAATGATGCGTATAAATTTTCTATTTATATTTCCATAAGATCAGCGATGATGTAAAATTATCCCCACTTCTAATTACTTGCCAATTCCGTCTGTTTTTGGAATTTTGATGTCATTGAGCTATTCACTTACTAATAATTACCATTAAAGTTTTTTGAAATATAAATGTTGTTGATCTCCCAAGTTTACATTATCAAATGTATTGGATTTACATTGATACTATCTAAAGAATACTTCTATTCACATAATGGATCTGTACTTGGATTCTTGCACAGCTCCTGGTGTCAGGAAAATCAAAGGTAAAGCCTATATAAGATTCCACCATTACCACATCTGCAAATGCTTGACAATGTAGATGGCTACGATGCATGCTTTTACCTGCTGTTGATGTTATCGTATATGTAATCATTGTAACCTGCCTCCATGCCTGGTTTTATATCAGTATACCTGGTTTCACCTCTTAAATGACAAAGAATATCAAAATCTGAGTATAATTAAAGCATGGTTTTGGTTTTGAGTAACTTGTGCAACCTGTATATATGTCAGAATGAATATTCCACATTACTTGAACGATTGTCAGTTATTGCTGTAATCAGTGTTATGACTCATTTGAGTGATGCAGTAGAAATGAGATAATGTAAAATAATATGGAAAGTATGGAAGTGTAAAACGATTCAAACGTGTTTCAATTGAATTTAGATCTAGAAACATTTACGTAAACGTGCTGTTGACATAATGCCCTATAGTTAGCTCTAGAGACATTAATGACACGTGTTGACATAATGCCCTAGAGTTGGCTCTAGAGACATTTAGGTACACATGCTGTTAACGTAATGCCCTAGAGTCAGCTCTAGAGACATTTAGGTACACGTGATGTTGACATAAAGCCGTAGAGTTAGTTCTAGAGACATTTACATATACGTGCTGTTGACATAATGCCCCAGAGTTAGCGCAATAGACGTTTACGTACGTATGCTGTAGATCTAATATCGCAGAGGAGATAGCTCTAGAGACATTTAGGTACACGTGCTGTTGACATAATGCCCCAGAGATAGCTGTAGAGACGTTTACGTACAAATGCTGTTGACCCATAATGCCCTAGAGTTAGCTCTAGAAACATTAACGTGCACGTGCTGTTGACATTATGCCCCAGAGATAGCTTTAGAGACATAAACGTACACATGCTGTTGACATTTTGCCCTAGAGTTAGCTCTAGAGACATTTAGGTACACATGCTGTTGACATAATGCCCCAGAGATAGCTCTAGAGACGTTTGCGTACACATGCTGTTGACATAATGCCCCAGAGATAGCTCTAGAGACGTTTGCGTACACATGCTGTTGACATAATGCCCTAGAGTTAGCTCTAGAAACATTAACGTGGACGTGCTGTTGACATAATGTCCCAGAGATAGCTCTAGAGACATTTGCGTACACATGCTGTTGACATAATGCCCTAGAGATAGCTCTAGAAACATTTACGTGCACGTGCTGTTGACATAATGTCCCAGAGATAGCTTTAGAGACATCAACGTACACATGCTGTTGACATAATGCCCTAGAGTTAGCTCTAGAAACATTAACGTGGACGTGCTGTTGACATAATGTCCCAGAGATAGCTTTAGAGACATTAACGTACATATGCTGTTGAAATAATGCCCTAGAGTTAGCTCTAGAGGTATTTACGTATACATATTGTTGACATAATGGTTTAAAAACCCTAATATTAGCAGGTAGCAAAAGGTATCATGCAGTTTATCAAGTATTATATCTTTGGCTTCAAGGCTAGTAATATCATAATAAAATAACTTGTTTTCAGTGGTCGCCTGTCATATATCTACTTTTTAATGCGTCCCGAGTTCTCGCCTGGAATTGGATAGGGAATTACATGTATATGAGTTGGTATGGTGGTCGTCAGCTCGGACACGTAGGTTTTCTCCGGATATTCTTGTTTCCTCCCACACTAAAGACCACCTCACATAAACATCAGTGCCATTAAGAGACATTTATATTGTTGTAAAAAAATGTTGTAAAAGCGTTTTGATTAATTGTTGTAAAATAGATAAGAGTTTATAAAAACAAGGACCTAATTACAGTGAGCCTTTCATGATTTGACGCCAGTATTTATTGTTTCTGTGGTAATTCACTCAAGTTCATTTAATTGACCATACTGACCTGGGCCACGTTGACTTTAATGCATTAAAGGTACTTCTTATGACCGATTATTGAATCTATTGCTTCTACATGTAATCATATTTTACGTCATTTATTGAACACATTATATGCAAGATTGATATGCAAGATTTCATCTGCTTATTTTTTCTATCGGCGTTGGATCCAAACTGCCTTTCTGAAGTATTGAAATCTGTTTTTATTTGCATAGTGCATATTTCTTGTCAAAACTTTCTCATTTGAAAAAAAGAACTTATTTATTTTTTGAACTTGATTTAAATCTGATAGCTGTTTAACAAGTGGGTGTGGTAAGTTAGATCCAAGCATAACATTCAAGTGTATATGTGCTTATCAATTATATCATTTTACTTCCCCGCAGATTACTTTGTACCCTATCTGTAGCAAATTGAAGCATATTTCTGTGTCTATGAAGGGTTTTACGTGCGATATAGTTCGAATGATTTAATGCATGCAACCAATATTCATCATTCTGAAATAGTAAATAATGTTTCACAAAATCCTATTGTAAGAATCGCTATAGGGTCACCAATGGGAGCATCAGTATACCAGTTTAACTAAGGATCTGTCATTGGTTGGTACCACCTGTCTTTTGTTCAAAGTCAATGTCAGCATTGCCTACCAAAACTAGGTTATTAACACACCGTGTTTTAAACAGTACAAGAAAGTAATGTAGAAACCTAAAATGATTGTAGCAAAGGAACGTAGGGTGTTGCTTAACTTGACATAATGGAAATTACGCTACAGGTTGATACCAAATTAGCGTTTTATAAAAAGTTTAATCGCACGATTTTAGTCACTTTGACATGTGATCATTCAAACATATATGATAATTCAATGTTTGATGCTTACACAATATAATATGAATATTTTACAAGTTTTCTCTTGTTAAAGATGGATTTTGGTGATAATATATTATAAACTGTTCAAACAATGGAATTAATTAATTGAAGCATAGCTAATCATGATATGTATTAACTTACGTGAATATAAATTTGAAAATCATTGATAGGCTTTATTGGTGAAAATTAACCCTCTTCTATTTTTGTCTATTTGGAAGGCCATTACAATTAATAATGTATTTCTATATAAAATTCTTGCTCACTTGAGTGTATCAAATTTCGAATGTGATGTTGAATACATAGAATAGAAACAGGGGTTTTATTTTAAAAATATCACAAGATTACGTAGGTGTATATTTATTGTGTGTTTTGTATTTATTTGAGAGAAATCATCTGGATGGATACGTTTCCTTTTTAATCGTCCGCATTAAATTCATATGCAATATGAAAAAATACAAAATTATTTGATAGTTATCCGGTAAAATATCAGTCCAGTTAAAAAGCGTTATTGACATTAAAATTATATGATGTTTGAGTTTCAAAAAATATTGAGAGAGAGAGAGAGAGAGAGAGAGAGAGAGAGAGAGAGAGAGAGAGAGAGAGAGAGAGAGAGAGAGAGAGAGAGAGGGTGAGAGAGAGAGAGAGAGAGAGAGAGAGAGAGAGAGAGAGAGAGAGAGAAAGAGAGAGATCAGTCTCAGATTGGGATTATTTCTTCATGAGACACTAGTTTTGTATAGTTTTAATGCATAGGATACGACCTTTAATGCAATAACAATCGTAACCACCACTTAAAAGGTTAACAGGTGTCTGCTTCATTGGCTTGTTCTCTTAAATTAGATCTCTGTTCAAGTCTAAAGCTGAATGAACATATTTTGAGACACTCGAATCTTAAATACTGTAAACTTAGTAATTTACGCGTGGGGGTAATTTACACTAAATACGAAATGAAGAGTTTTTCGTGTAAATTACCCCCTGCGTACCAGTCCCACAGTTGCTCTAAGAATTATTGTTTAATACAGCACTGGTCACAGTAAGGTGTGACATCGCGTAAAATACTCCCACGCGTATGGTCTGCATAAGAAAATCGCGTAATTAATAACACACAAAAAATATCCACGTTTACAGTAATCAGTATTGTTACAGTTTAAAACAAGATTCTTTTTATTTCCATCGCTCAGTTTGTTTTAGCTATTGCATTTTTGTCATATATTGTTATGTTAAATTAATGGAATAGAGTCGTTGGTAAGGGGAACATCAGTAGATATATTATTTATTTTCACTATCAATCTATCAGATATGACCCTCAAATAACGGTGTAATAATATAATCCACAGAAATCTAGAAAGTCATCCTTTGTATTATTCATGATAGTCATGTTTATTAGTAATATAAAACTCGATGCAAGTAACCACAACAGTTTTCCATACGAATTAAAATTCCGGTGTTGCAGGTAAGGCTGATGTCACATGTTTACTGAAAACACCGGTTTGTTACATTAGATACAGAGTAAACAAAAGTGGGTAGTTTGTCACCAGAGATAGAAGTGCAGATTATTTAGTCTGTGCATTTTGTGTCCTCGCCTTTTAAGACTAGAAATCATACGTTACCCTCTTCACACTTCTGAAGGTCTTTAACCTACAATGACCCTTCAATATAATCGGTCCTTAAATGAGGAGGGAGCGGGGTTGAAATGAATCAAGACATTTGCATACCTACCGGTGTACAGTATGTTGTTGTCAAAACACACGGTATCTAATTTGTATTCAAGTAAAGATTTTCGATACACAGTTGATATTGACATTCTGTTACCATGATTTATTACATGCATGGATGCTGTTGTATATTTCATTTTGTTTTGTGTTTTGGATATGGATGACAGAAATTGCTGATCTAATTGTGGTAAATGCATATATGCACAATATTTTATATTTACAAATTCCACGATTCCTATAGGTATCTTCCTACAGTAGTTGAAAGATATTGTTTACATTGTCGTCACAACATATTTGATATGATGATATCGTATTTAACATTTGTTAAAAAGATGGTAGTACTGTGTATTGTTTGTGATGATTAGTATAGGGCATGACATTTCACAGGTAATGTAGTATTGATCACAGCTGTTATAAGTGTTGTGCTGTACCAAGTGTCAATGATTTGATATTTTGTCGATAGGATATGCTGTATGTGTTGAAAATAGATCTGATATTTAAATAATGTCACTTTGATATTCTGTTTTAAATGTATATTAAGAGCTTATATATATATATATATATATATATATATATATATATATATATATATATATATATATATATATATATATATATATATATATATATATATATATATATATATATATACACATACATCAACTCATCAGTGATATCAGTTTGTTAGGCAAAGTGAATTATTTATTTTTTGATATTGCTGCTTTATCTTTGTCGGTGTTTATAAAATTATAAATACATATGTAGATATTAATCAAGTTTCTCTACTGGAAAATTACGGTTTACAAAACGAAATGGAATATACATAAATCTCTGTCTCTCAAATACTTATACTCTGTTTAATTGCTACTTTATCTGTTCATTTATACCTTACATATGTTTGTATTGTTGAACATTTGTTGGTAGATTGTAAGATTTGTAGGGATCATCATGATTATACAGAAGTTGTAGACAAGATTTTTGTATATTTTTATTGTAGTGAATATTCTACAGTCAACACTCCCGGAAGACGATAGTGCTTTTGTATCAGACGGACCAGGAAGTGACGTATCCAGTGAAGCTGCTTCAGATCTTGATGGAATGAGTGATTCTAGTCAACCACTAGGCTCAGATAATTCCAATGCTCCTGTAAATATAATCTTTGATTTATTGTATCACTTCATACACCACGTTGCTGGTTGAAAGATAAAAACTTTTAAGATGACGTATACTGCAAATGTTACATTACAATTGTGCCCCTTTATTGGTTGACCTGTTCCTTTATTTATACGAACCAGACTTATTCAGAAACTGCTGAATCAAAAGAAAAAAAATGAGCACGTCCTTTAATTCGACGCCGTTTTGTTAGTTAATAATTACAGTTTTCATACATATGTCAATGCGATATATCCCAGGGAACTAGAAATTAAAAATTAAACAGAATCAAGCACACATGTTTCATACTTAGACATTTTACTTACTATAGACACAGACGGGAAATAAACAACCAAGCTATGTAAAAAAAATTCAGATACCAAAGTATAAATCAATAAAATGTCCAGGACATAGATACAAATCCGGTAAAAATGGAAAAACACAGACCTCTGGAAACCAAGAGGAAACCATGGAGGAGTGAGCATCCCCTGTCGACCGGTCACACCCACCGTGACTCCACAGTCAAGTCCAATGAAACACGTGAGGAGTGTATCCTCGTCACAATTGGAGCAGACGTCTCAACAACCGCCAACGAAAAGGCAACTCAACATTTCACTTAGTGAAACACAGTAGTCGCAAACAAGCCTATTATACCGACCGTAAAATGTGGAACGTTGACATTAAACGCGGTTTTCGATATCCTTGTGTCAATAATTTGTCAGTGAGTAGTTTACTTCTGTATATGAAATCTTCATATGTTGTACACGCCCTAGCATATCCGATCATTTGTGAAATTTAAACTCCATATGAGGGTGACTGAGGGGTATAACTACATGTACTTAAATATGGAAAATTTACGATGGGAAAGCCGAAATCATCGCGTTTGTCGTATAGCTTAGTTGCTAATTTCCCGTCTGTGTTTATATTAAGTAAAATGTCTAAGTATGAAGCGTGTGTGTGCTTGATTCTGTTGTATTTTAAATTTCTAGTTCGCTGGGATATATCGCATTGACATATGTATGAAAATTGTCATTATTAATTGACAAAACGTCGTCGATATATCTAAATGTCAAATTAAAGGACACCGCTGACTTTTTTTCTTTGTGATTCAGCGGTTTCTGAATGAAGTCTGCTTCGTATGAATAAAGGAACAGGTCGGCCAATAAAGGAGCACAATTGGTTCCCATAGGAATGCCGACAGTTTGTTGAATAACCACGTCTCCGGACATTACAAATATATTGTCTATTAGAAATTCCAGCATGTTTTTTTATATCAACTTCAGTGTATTTATGTGTAGAATCAGAGTGGTGTTTGACAAAATAAGTATCCTGATAGCCAATCGCTAGATATTTAAATTTTCGGGTACCACCTTTAGTGAAAAAACAGTTCCCTATGATGCTGAAAAGTCTTTCTTTTAATTTTTTTATGTGGAATAGTAGTGTAAAGAGTAGAGAAGTCATAAGTTTTGATACTGTGAATTCGAGAAAAATTGTGTGCCTTCAAATTTTCTAAAAGCTGTTTAGAATTTTTAAGTATCCACATCTGATTTACACCGCCTCTGGAATAAGCAACTGTACAGTATTGTTGAAGTTTCTCCTTAACGGCTGTCAATATCTTGGTAAGGAGTAAAGATAAAGGTTTGGTAGAACATTTGCTGGATCCTGCTATGTATCTTTTCTTATATGGGGTTTTATGAAGTTTAGGTATCCAATATAAATGTGGTAGCTCGAAATCGGTATCCGTTGTAGGTATATCAAATGAGCGTAATATGGATACGTGATTTTGAAGGATCTCGTCCTTTGAAAGTGAGCTAAGTGTGTATGTAGGATTTCCAGAATTCGTATTAAACCCAAGTTCTTCTAATAAACAATTATAGTAATGTGCCTTACAAATAAAAACTATATTATTTGAGGCTTTGTCTGCCGGTACCAGTACATATTGGTCATGTAATCTATCCAGTTCAGTTACTACTTCTGGATCATTAAATACAGAGGAATAACGTGTTTTCATAGTCCCTTTAAGTTTTTGAATACGAGATTTTATCAACCATCGTATGGCTTTCAGCCATTCAGACAAAGTGTCTGGTTATACTTCTTCATGTTTGACTCATCGTCTGGCATAATCTTTGACAGAATCCATAACTAAACTGAAATTCTGACGCCAATTAAAGGAACGGGTTCCCGGTATTTAGAGCCCCTTAAAATAAGATTTTTGAGGCTTTCATTTTCAACAATAGAAAGGTCGCCGGTAATGAAATTCCCGATAGGATTGTATTTGAAATGAGATGAAGCACATGAACATGTTACAGTGTTGTGTAGAAGATGGTTGATGTCTATATGACAAACGCGACGATTTCGGCTTTCACATCGTAAATATTCAACATTTAAGTAGTAATATCCCACAATCACTCACATATGGAGTTTATGTTTCTCAAATGATTCGATATGCCAGTGCGTGTTCAACATATGAACATTTCATATACAGAGGTAAACAACTCACTGACAAATTATTGACACAGGGATATTAAAAACCGTATTTGATGTCAACGTTCCGCAAATTTTAGAGTCAGTATAATAGTCTTGTTTGCGGTTAATCTGTTTCACTAAATGAAATGTTGAGTTTCCTGTTCGATGGTTGTCGTTGGGATGTCTGTAAAATTGTGACGGGGAATCATTCGTCATGTATTTGATTTTAATTTAACTGTGGATTCATGGCAGGTGTGACCTGTCAACATGGGATGCTTACTCCTCCATGGCACCTCATCCCACCTCTTGATTTCCGTGAGGTCCGTGTTTGTCCATTTTTTACCACATTTGTACCAATATCCTGGACATCCAAATGATTTTAACATGCAAATATAAAATACATAAAATATTGATCAATTTGTAGTTTTAAAAAATTAACGAATTCCAAGTTATGCTTTTGTACAATAACTGCCTGTATTTCTGATCCTCCAGTAAGGGGTTACATTCGTTTTTTCACACAACATTTCACATTTTTGGATCTAACATAGAATAAATTTGCAGGTAATGGATAGTTACTATAGATGTGTTTATGTTGAATTTTAGGAAATGTTGACAACAAAATAGTATTCATTCATTGTACATAGTTTTTGAGTTAAGTATATCGTTAGGTAGAAAAAGTAATACATGAGTATGATGTTGGCTGTTTTATAGCATTGTCTCATATATGCTACGTATATTTATCGCATGAATCATGAATCTGTAATTGAGTGGTAATTCAAACATTTTCAAGTCAAATAACTGACGGAAAATAAATATGATAGTTTTATTAGTTATTTAGCTTTGATGTAGCATCCATTATGAGTTGAATTATCTTACAGGAAAAATCCCCACAAGTTACAAGTGATAGACCAAAATCTGGAGAAAGACCTCAATCGGGAGGCAGGCCTCAATCAGGAGGCCGACCTCAATCAGGAGGCAGACCTAGGTCAGCTGGCAAAGAAAGAATGCATGTAGAATTTAAGGAAGAGACTGAAAATATACCAGACTGGTTACAGGCTGTAAGTCTTATAAACGTTTTCGTATATTGTTAATTCCATCAATTTCTATATATAATTGTTCAGTTTATTAATATTTTGGGATATACTGTATAATTATCACTTTGTCAGATGCAACAAATATACATATATATATACATACATACATACACACACACACATATATATATATATATATATATATATATATATATATATATATATATATATATATATATATATATATGATAAATTAATGTGCTTAAAACTTTAAAATATTTCCTGTGATCATATATTTTATTGGTTGTTGACAATATACATTATACAATTATTACTCATATTTTCTTAGTGACAATGATAATAAAGTGTTGATTATTTTATCATCTATTTGGTGTTTTAAATGCACTATCTATTATCATGACATATTAAACACAGTTATGATATTTTATCAAAAACACCCATTTTCAAAATCACATTTTCATGTCACTCCTTCAGCTTTACCTTTATCAGCAAAATTATTTAGCCGATTTGCAACATTGATTTCAGCTTGCGATTTTATGTTCAGGTAGACAGCATTAGTAAAGCTTGGTTTCCTGTTAAAAACTTTAACATCTGCGATTAGCACGTTTTTATATGAAAAGAAGTAGACACCTAAGAACATTATTTTCTGCATGGTTAAAGGAATGAGTTTTTATCTAATTGCAAATAGATTTTGATAAATACTTGACCCCATTACCAGGACATAACCTTTTAATGACGGGGTCATAACCTTACAGGTCACATCTGAGTAACATAATTGAACAAAGTAAAAAGTAAGAAACACACTCAGGTTTATAATTAAGTATGGAGACAAAAACGTATATTGCATTAGGAAATCAAAGGTCAAGGCCACCCTTACAGAAGTGAATGCTTTAGTTTAATTTGCAATAGCTGCAACATTTTTGTATAAAAAAGGAACTGGAATCGTTAATTAAGTTACTTCAACATCAAGACATCTAACACCTCTGGGGTCATAAGTTCAAAGGTTTAGGTTACAGTTATGGTAAATTATCGGTTGGTGTTAGGTAATTACTGAAACATTATACACATGATTAACATCAACCCTGGTCTCTTAGTTACATGTATATTGGGTCATGAATCTAAGGTCAAGGTGGCATAAATTAGACCTCAATGTTTATTGTACATGTATATTAGTAAGTATGTATGTGTTTTCCCTGCCATGATTCTCTTCCTTTTGCGAGGAATTTGGCAACAAATATCACCAAAACTTGACATAATGTTGCAGTTGTTCAAGGTTTTGTAATTGTTGTCTTTACTGATCATTCAGTTGTCAGTTGTCAAGTTCTATCTGAGGTTGTTATCTTGTATCTTATTGCTTATTGCTTAATTACTTATTTTGCAGGAATTGGAAGATGATTTTATACCAATGCCAGGGAGTGACATTCCAAACCTGCCACCATCATTGCCTACATTAGTTGATGATCATAATTTGCCACCATTGCCACATTATAACAATATTGCCATAGCTCCATGCTTGGTAAATCAGGTAAATACTGCGATGTGTCCATGCTTGGTAAATCAGGTAAATATTGCGATGTGTCCATGCTTGGTAAATCAGGTAAATATTGCGATGTGTCCATGCTTGGTAAATCAGGTAAATATTGCCATAGGTCCATGCTTGGTAAATCAGGTAAATATTGCCATAGGTCCATGCTTGGTAAATCAGGTAAATATTGCGATGTGTCCATGCTTGGTAAATCAGGTAAATATTGCGATGTGTCCATGGTTGGTAAATCAGGTAAATACTGCGATGTGTCCATGCTTGGTAAATCAGGTAAATATTGCCATAGGTCCATGCTTTGTAAATCAGGTAAATATTGCGATGTGTCCATGCTTGGTAAATCAGGTAAATACTGCGATGTGTCCATGCTTGGTAAATCAAGTAAATATTGCCATAGGTCCATGCTTGGTAAATCAAGTGAATATTGTGATAGGTCCATGCTTGGTAAATTAGGTGCATTTTTATATAGATAAAGTGTCTTGCTATAATATCTTGTTTATAGCAACAATATCTTAATTGTGGATTAATGTTAACAAAAAATATCTTGTCTATCGACCAGTGACATAGTATTCATTACCTAAAGTTTAGAACTTTATATGAACAAATCTTATATTGCAAAGAAAAAGTAAACTCATCAAATTGAATTCAAGACTGGGAGAGAGAGAGAGAGAGAGAGAGAGAGAGAGAGAGAGAGAGAGAGAGAGAGAGAGAGAGAGAGAGAGAGAGAGAGAGAGAGAGGTTATTAAGCATGTAAATGAAGAGCTAAATTACGTGCGATATAGTTCGAATGATTTAATGCATGCAACCAATATTCATCATTCTGAAATAGTAAATAATGTTTCACAAACTCCTATTGTAAGAATCGATATAGGGTCACCAATGGGAACATCAGTATACCAGTTTAACTAAGGATCTGTCATTGGTTGGTACCACCTGTCTTTTGTTCAAAGTCAATGTCAGCATTGCCTACCAATACTAGGTTATTAACACACCGTGTTTTAAACGGTACAAGAAAGTAATGTAGAAACCTAAAATGATTGTAGCAAGGGAAAGTAGGGTGTTGCTTAACTTGACATAATGGAAATTACGCTACAGGTTGATACCAAATTAGCGTTTTAAAAAAGTTTAATCGCACGATTTTAGTCACTTTGACATGTGATCATTCAAACATATATGATAATTCAATGTTTGATGCTTACACAATATAATATGAATATTTTACAAGTTTTCTCTTGTTAAAGATGGATTTTGGTGATAATATATTATAAGCTGTTCAAACAATGGATTTAATTAATTGAAGCATAGCTAATCATGATATGTATTAACTTACGTGAATATAAATTTGAAAATCATTGATAGGCTGTATTGGTGAAAATTAACCCTCTTCTATTATTGTCTTTTTGGAAGGCCATTACAATTAATAATTTATTTCTCTATAAAATTCTTGCTCACTTGAGTGTATCAAATTTCGAATGTGATGTTGAATACATAGAATAGAAACAGGGGTTTTATTTTTAAAATATCACAAGATTATGTAGGTGTATATTTATTGTATGTTTTGTATTTATTTGAGAGAAATCATCTGGATGGATACGTTTCCTTTTTAATCGTCCGCATTAAATTCATATGCAATATGAAAAAATACAAAATTATTTGATAGTCATCCGGTAAAATATCAGTCCAGTTAAAAAGCGTTATTGACATTAAAATTATATGATGTTTGAGTTTCAAAAAATATTGAGAGAGAGAGAGAGAGAGAGAGAGAGAGAGAGGTTATTAAGCATGTAAATGAAGAGCTAAATAATTTAAATCTGTTATTTTTCAGTTTGAAGACAAAGATAACACAATTGCCAGTCTCCGTGAAATCATAGCCCGTTTAGAAATGGAAAACAAGCAGGTAACTAATGGCAGTAATTACTATTTTAGCTGAAATACTACAATAATTACTTTTAAAATTTGTTATTTCAAGACATTATTATTTTGTTAAATTGTTGATATTTATTGATACAGTAACAGGAGTTTCCTTACATTGTAAAAGTTGTCTAACTTTGCGTATCTATCATTTTTGGTTAATTGTTTATGGGGCATGAGGTAGTGGCAAAAATGATAACATATTTTCTAGACAATGTGTATGCTTGTTCTGTATAAAACTATATTTCAGTTAAAAGAAACATTACAGTTACAAGATCTGAAGATAAGAACTCTAGAGATGCAGAGAAACAGGGCTGCCTCATGACCAAGGTATCCATCCCCTTTTGTCTTGGTATAATTGTGATCAAGTTTCTACGCCATGTGGTAGAAGCTGCGTACAAGGGAGATAGTAAAGGTTCATACAGTTGATATACAAAAGAAATTTACGTTTGACGACATTTTATTCATTTGCTACACAAAGTTCTTCTACAAATCTAAATATTCTGAGTCTTTGCTTCTGTTTGGATGTAGGTTTTTTTTTTTTCCAATTTAGTTATGAGTAAATGTGAAAGTTATAATTCATTAACTCTGCTCAAAGAATTATAAAATCAATTTCCTTGAAATTGTCAACAAATCCCTGTTTTTATTTTGAAGTGAAACCTGTATTGATTTGAAGAGTACTTAAACATTTTTGGTGATAAAATTAAGGGTACTTATAAATTGACATTTTAAGCTGTTTATGGAAATATTTATTAGAATTCAGTTTTTTTCTAATTTAAAAAAATACAAGAAATAATAACATTTGGTCCCTAGAGTCTACTGTAATGTGACTCGAAGAAATGTGACTTGAAGAAAAGTATGGACTAAGATAAAGAGAAAGTTAAAAAAAAAAACGATTTTGATTCAGGATAAAGTAAGATAATTACTTTGAATAAAGAAAAAGTAAGATAATTACTTTGAATAAAGAAAAAGTAAGATAATTACTTTGAATAAAGAAAAAGTGAGATAAATACTTTGAATAAAGAGAAAGTAAGATAATTACTTTGAATAAAGAAAAAGTGAGATAAATACTTTGAATAAAGAGAAAGTAAGATAATTACTTTGAATAAAGAAAAAGTGATATAAATACTTTGAATAAAGATAAAGTAAAATTACTTCTTTGAGTAAAGAAAAAGTAAAATAACTACTATGAAATTTAGAAAATGAAGGTAAACACTCACCGAATAATCTATCATTCAATTGTAAAGGCTGTAGAAAAAATTCTGAAATTTAACTTATTTACTGTTTAGCTGTAATTGAGAAATCTTATAAAAATGTTATCATGACATATGTTTGAAGGTACAACTTGTGTCTGTGATGTAAAGAAATATAGAATAGGCTGTTTCATAATAACTGCGGACATGTAAATTTGAACAGCAAAATGATACAGATACCTGCAAAAAATGGTAATGTTGATCTGGTAACTGATTGTCTCATGATTTTGTTTCCTGGAATCTGTATCATTTTGCTGTTCAAAGTCACATGACTGCAGTCATCATGAAAATGTATACCATAGTGATATGGTTTTAAATTTATGTCATTTGTCATGTATATATGGTTCAATAGGTTTTTATCAAAGCAATATATTTAAGATTTTGTCAAAATACATATAACTTTCGAAAAGTGTTGTGATGTACTACACAGGTATAAATAAATTGTGTTCATTTTATTAGTCCTCCATCGGTTGTCAGTCTGTTAGTTTTGTGTTGTGTCTGACCATCAGTCCATGGCTCCATTCGTCCTTCCGTCCTTTTGCCTTTTTTCCAGGCCATATCTTCCAAATTTCTTCAAGTAGGTTGATTTTATATGTATAGGTCATATCAAAATCATGTTTGCAACCACTAGTAGGCTGCCTATATTTAGTGCAGCTATACATATTTAAAGTACACTTCGTTTGGCATACAAAATTGCACTCCTACCACCTTTTTTTACAGTCATTTCCCTTTGTTGATATTTATTTATCTGGGTTATTGGAGACATGTTGTGTTTCCTCTGTTTCTTCTTCTTCTATCTTTCCATGATGAAATTGTCCAAAAATTTTCACAGAAACTACTTGATGGATACTAATGAAAATTCATATGATTTAAGGATTGTTTTTCATTTTTATACATATTATCATTTTCTGTGAAACTGTAGTCAGCTGGTTACGAAATTCATTCTGTATAATTGACTTTACGGTAGGAGTTTTTTCATATGACGTAACAGCTAAACAGCTGTGTGAGTTGAGGAGTAAATCCCTTTTTCTGCCGGAAATACTAAATGGAATTAAGGTTTATTTTCTTATTTTCATATCATTTTGGAAGGAACTAGTGATATGGAAAATTTTGAATACTTATTGTCAATTTTAGTTGGAAGTTATTGATATTCGATCGGTGCAGGTGCAGGAAGGTTAAATGTGTCAGAAGCGATTTGAAAATGCAAATACCCGCCCGCGCCCATAGCTATGTTGTATTTACAACGAATTTGCTTATGAATTCTGATATATTATTGAATTGATATACCATAGAATGTTTGAGTGTGATGTATAACTGAAAGTAGCCATTTTATATGACATTTTAACAGTCAGCTAGGAACCATGATGACTGATTGTATGTAACTTGCGTAAGTATTTCACACGGCCTGATTTCACGATGCGAGTGATGAATTGTTTCTGACAGGAATATCCGGTGAAGGAAACAAATCGACCTGTTTATCAGAGATGTTTGACAAAGTTGCACTAGTCCGAACTTTCTTTTTATTGTTCAACACTCAAGTTACAATTGTAACCATGAAGCGAACTTTCATTTGTGTGGTCCTGGTCAAAACATGGCCTAGATATATCGAGATATTGATGAAATTTGGAATAAATGGGTATCAAGGGATTGCGATTTCAACGATATGAGTTTTTTTGCCGTCTATAGCAAACTGAGGTTTCTGATTGGTCAACATGTGAAAATTGTCTGATTTTGATGAAATTTGAAATTTACTGGTATCATTGATTGCGATTTCAACCTTATGGCTTTTATTGCTCAAAACCTGTGAAGAAAAATTGCAGATTGGTCTGTAATAAATGCTGGTTGATATCAACATGATTTGTTCCACCGTTTTTGGGACATCATGTAACAGTATCCTGTTACAATTAGCCCTTGTATTATGTTTCATTTCTTAACCTATGTTCACCATATTTGGTTCAGATGTACATCTTAGGTAGATGGGTGTTTTTGTCAATTCATATATTTTGGTGATTTGCTCCAGAAAGCGGACTATTATTTCTTCGAATTAGCATTCTTTTCATTCTAGGTGTAAAAGAAACTCTCAACAAATTTGAAAAATTGTAGTTACTTTTAAAAACCTTGGTGTCATTCGAATTGATCTTATATTAAAGAGGCAAGATGAGAAAATTTGTCTAGGTATATAAAAATAAAGAAAGAGAATAATTGAATAATTCTAGCTTATAGATAGATGTAGTATTGTTGACGATAATAGATAAAATTTATGGAATATCCTAGTCTGCGATACATACTAACATCAAATGGTATAATTTCGTGTTCAATGGACATTTTACTGCTGATAAGCATACTGAATATGAAATATTTTTCTTTCAGTACACTATGTTTGACTTTATGAGATATCCTAGATTTTCTGAACTTCATTTTCATTTCAATGTAGTCTAGTATGTTTATAGATGAAAATCTAGAGATTGTGGAAATTTGAATCATGTTATTCCATTGTATGTGATCATTGTTTTTGTGATATTTATCTATTTCTTAATTTATTTTCCTAAATGAACAAATTATCATAGTTACAGAAATATAAAATATAATTGCATCCATCATACGTACACAGACACACACAGACACACAGGCACACACACACACACAGACACACACACACACAGACATGCGCGCTATTTATTCATTTATTAGGGATTGCCAAAAACTTTAAAGATTTCTGTACATTTTCACAAATACCCTTATTGACCCTTTTGAAATGAATACCTCATTTTGTTAACTATTAATTTATTTGCTTTTATGCAAATTGGAATCAAATATTTCATTGTTATTTAAATATATAGTAAGTTTATTTATTAACGTTGTATGATGTTGGGTTAAATGACAGTATTGTTGTTATTAACTCTTACCACTTTTGTATAAAAAAGACGAACTGGAAAGCTTGCCAACGTTATGAGCACCTGAACTGGATTTTGTTGTGTTTTTGCATTGAAAAATTATTTAGCCTCTTGTGTTATACAGTTATAAAACGTATAGTTCTACCTTTTCAACAACAATAAAATATGATATTTTACCATCAGCAAACATATTCCAGACATTATGTTTTGTAAGTATTCATAAAAAGGAACATTTGCATTTATCCTTTGTGTGCATTTCAATGTTGTTAACTTGAAATGGATGTCTTTTTAAAATAATTTATCTTTGTATTGTATAATTTGTTGTTTGTCAATCTCTATGCCATTTATACGTAATTTATCCTCTGTTATTCTTGAATTTAACGACAGGTAATGCCCTTCAGTAGTCAGAACGTCTTCACTCATTGAAAAGTGTTATAGAGAATTATGTAATTAAATCAATTTTTTTGTCGATCTGATGAACCTGTACATTCCGAATACTGTCAAAGTATGATCAATGTATTTTCTTCCATGTAAATATACCATTCATAATGTCAAACTCTCCCTATTTACCAATGGGCTTCAGAAGCAAATGACCAAATATTTAGTATTTACATTCACTAGTAGCTATTGACGTCTTTACTCTTGGCAACACGTCGGAAGACAAAGCAATGAATAGCTACTACAATGAACCATTTAAAGAGCAAGATGGTGACTATGTAGATGTCATATCCCCGATAGACTTCACCAAAACAAAGACACATTTACTTTGGGCAGTTTTTGAAATATAGGAAGGCACATTGTTCTTGCATTACTTTGTATTTATTCATTCATTCTGCAAATTCAGTCACAAATCATATATGGGATTTTTTTTTCGATTTATCTATTATTCATGGATTTGAAATCAAAATTCTTTAAGTATTGATTCTGTTATATCAGTTTTGTTTAGAATGATTTGCACAATATGTTTGATATTTACATCAAGTCAATTAATAAGATGTTGGAACAAATTTTGATAGGTAAACTTAGAATATCTATAATTTATTAAAGCAATATTTTGTGAATCAAGATGTAAAGATCCGTCCATTACAACTTTTATACACTTTGTATACAAATATTGTTGTTTTTTGACAATGTTTGAATTTCTAAATTATTTTATTATATACTTTATATACTTTGACTGATAGTCATCATACATTGTAAAAATACACTTATTACCCGTCATAAGTTAAACGGCCTTTGCAATTGACGTTACAGTTGACTAATTTGAAATTGAAATTCAACGTATCATTATGAAGAGATTGAAATCCAATGTATCATTATGAAGAAATTACAATTCAAAGTATCATTATGAAGTCATCTCCAAAAGTTCAAATTGCGAATACAAAAATATAAAATATATATTGGGAACTATTTATGTTTTCATCCATAAGTCGTGAACAAAGAGCTTCATAGCAAGAGATTGCTGTCTTTATGATATAGATTTTGTGATATTTTGGGCCAAATTATTTAAAATTATTTTAACTTGTAAGTATTTTGGAACTGCCTTCTAATTTCATTTTGGGGGGCAATTTTTGTCGTTGTATAATGTTGAAAACAATGAGTTTATTGTGAAAAATCCTTAACCAGTCTCGTATCAGTGAAACCAGAGTGTACAGGTGTTGTCTGCATCAGTACCTCAGTTCAATTAAGGTTTTCGTTTAAGTTTTGTAATTTCTCACCTTTCCCTTAAAATTCACCAGAAAGCTTGTTTTGAATGAAAATATTGAGATATAAACTTCAAATACACCTCAGGCAATGAAATGAAGATAAAATTTAGTTATTTTCGACATCAGTATTTGTTGTAACAAATTATGTTGAAAATCATGTTTACTCAGCTTGTAAATTCAATCATTATGTTGTGTTCAAATATTTTAATAAAAGACCAAGATACAACAAATTTTTCTTGATGGTTCGAAGATTTTCCTTACATCTACACTAGACGAAATTAAATGGTTTTTTATTGGATTATACTTAGCATGTTTTATTACCCGTTTTATGGTTAACATTCCACACAAAGTAATTTGTCTGCAATTTTGTGATCAAATTTAATTTTTAGATTTGGTCATTGTAACAGCATGTGATATTTGTGTTGATATGTTTTGTAAATGTACGATATATATATTATTTTCATAAGGCACTGATAGTGCCTTTAATAGTAAACAGTAATAAAATCAGGTGTAGTTTGCATTTACTGGTTTTAGAACTTGTACTTAATATATAGAATATTTTGTGAGTCCATTTCTCATTTAAAACAAATTTATTTCAGTAACCTGAACTACAAATGTTCTATCGATTTTGATTATGTATGCAAGGCAAGTGAAACTACCAGGAAATGTCTATACTACTTAACCTTACTTTACAATGTTTAAGGGTCTAGTGAAATCCATATAACCTGGCGGGATGGAGTCTCGTGAACCCCGTCTTGACCGCGACGAGTTTAAATTTTAAGTAAACTATAATGACACTAAAATACATTTTAAAGAGTAATGATTGTCATGGAGTATCCAGTGAGGAATAAAATGGTTTTTTTTTCGTGAAGCTTGTCATAACCAAATATTGAGTAAATTCATCTGTATTGTAATTAATAGGTTACTCTGCCTCGCCAAGTTATTTGGATAGGACAATACATAGTGAAAAATAAGAGGTGCAACCAGGTGTCCCGAGTACTAAACATCGCCTGTAGACCGTTACGTCCATCATGAATATAGTAAAAAATGAATTACTTAGGTCACCTTTGTCGCCCAACTTGCGCTGCATTTTGGTGAAAGCTACTTTGTATATTTATTTTTAGTTACAATATTCTACAGGATTTTTATAAAATTATTACTAATTTAAATTCAGGATTCAAATTAGATGTTCAAGTGTTTTTCATTAATTCGTTTAAATGGTTATTCATCGTGCCACAGTTTTTACGGCACAATAAGTTAGCACTTTACTATAGCTATACATTGATTGATAAATGCTTGCCACTTAACAGGTAAAAATTATAAAACCTTTAATCACGTGCATGATAAACGGTTTGAAAAAGTTGACTTTCGCCGATGTGTTTTGTTTTTGTTACAATGTGATATCTAAATCACGAATTAAATCTATTTGTCTCCAATAGACTTAATAAAAAGTGAAACACGTATATTTTTCGGATTATTATTTTAATAGAATATAAATACTGGTAATCTTCTTTGCATTGTAAATGATTAGATAAAAACTGGCATTTGTACGATATGAATAAACCGACAAACTTTACAATAAATAGATTGTATATTTCATTATGTATTAAAATGTCTCATGATATTGATCAGTTTCCAAGCGTATACTTTAGTTAATCAAATTTCATATTTTTTGTACTTTAAGAGTTTCAGGGTAAAACGAATTCAATATTGTTTGATTTGTAACACTAAGTCTATTGACCCGACCTTCTACTGTTAGATTTATAAAAATACATAAACGATGATGAAAGGAGTGTTACAATATCACAGATATTCCGGAAATGTGTCATCCATTTCAATATTAAACTTTTATCTACCACCAAGTATAGAGATACAAAGGTTATATGAGTGCAAAAATCTACATAGGCGAAATATCTTGTGTCGTTGATGTAAGCATTCTTAATGGGTTGGATCGTTTGACGGAGGATATCACATTATCAGATGCTGTCACTCGGTACAGTCGGTTGAAGCTGCAATTATATCGAGTTGTAAGTGTATTTACACTAAAATATAGCCGAAATTTTCCAAGCAGAAACAAATTGAAATAATTTCTACAAAATGAGATAAATTGATACTTTTCATGAAATATGAATGTATTGGGTTTTCAAAAGTACAGAGAATATTAATACAAACATGTACTTATCGTCGACATGAAACATGATGATTGGCAAAAACTTATCTATATAATCTACATAAATACTCACACAACAAAAACAAAACGCTTAGTAAAACTATCAGCATTGCAACTTTAGTAAAACCTCGGATATAAAAGGATATAAAATGTGAAATCGTCATAATGATAATCGGACATGATTAAATACAGAACATGAGAGAGAGAGAGAGAGAGAGAGAGAGAGAGAGAGAGAGAGAGAGAGAGAGAGAGAGAGAGAGAGAGAGATGGGTATGAGCCCCGCTGGAATTGAAATATAAAAAATCTCATACCAAAGTATAAATCAATAGAAAGACCAGGACATAGATACAAATCCGGTAAAATGGACAAACACGGACCTCTGGAAATGAAGAGATGGGATCAGGTGCCATGGAGGAGTAAGCTTCCCCTGTCTGTGAGGATATTTATCAGTTTATTTGCTGTAGTCTGGTGGCCTCTTGCCAGGTACATTGTAACCACGTTCTCGCCTCCACCATTTAAGTTGGCCGCCACCATATGACTGAAAAAAAATTGTTGAGTGTAGCTTAAAATATCATCCAAACAAAGTATTGCGGTCAATAGTAATATTTTGAACGGATGTTAAATTTTAAGTTTTGAATACGCGAAGACAGAATTGATTAACTAGGAACATATAACGATAACGAGCAGTCTTAAATTATAATTTTCTGTTGGTCAAATGTTGGTCATATAAAGAATGAACACAGTTTTAATATGTTTGTAGTTGACATTACTGGTGTTTATACACAGCGATAGGAGGCATGCTAAGATAAGTCAAAACCTACTGTTACGCTAATTAACTTTCACAGATATCCAGGCTTACAATAATGTCGACATATTTATACAATGTCTGTATGAATAGTACACCATGTCAATGTGTGGTGAACAATTATTATTGATAAATTTTGTTACTTGATATTTGCACTAAAATAGCTTGGTCACTATTTGGACCAGACTAGTTTCTGAAATATGAAATGATAAGTAAAACATCGTCTATGAATTAGTGCTATAATTTCGTGCAGGAAATGTATACAGTCAGTAGATGAACTGGTTATTACAGTCAGGCGTAGTGCGATTTCTTATTTATCCCAACATCTCTTTTGTTTGAAACTTCCTTGTTTATTTGCCTAAAGAGCAGACCTGGCTCAGTCGCTAGCGCGCTCAACTCTTGATCATGAGTTGGAGTCGAGTCGGCGACAGGTTGATTTCCTGTCCTTCGGATGAGACAATAAATACCGATGTCCCGTCTCACAGTAGATGTCGGCACGTCATAGAGCCCCCACTGCTCAATGACCGTTTGTGCCGATACATAGACCACATTTGAAGCCTTTGGTGACGTCTCCATATGAGTGAAAGATTCTTGAGTGGGATGTTAAATAACAAACAAATAAGACATTGATGTCATAACATGTTACTTGATTTTCGGAAATAGTCATTCGAGTTATGATGGAATATTAGTAGATTCGTTTGCTTTTCCGCGACATTTGTTCTGTGCACACATCAATTACTTAGGCTTGATAAAATTTAAAAAAGAAAATAATCAACTGCGCTACAGTAAAAATCATGAACATTTCAGGCAAAATCGTCCACACTACAGTCATGATCACCAGCACTACAGTCAAGATTACTCATTTCAGTCAAGATAATTCACACTATAGTTAAGATCACAACATTACATTAAAGATCATATACTCTACAATCAAGATCACCGTACTGCAGTCAAGATCAACTACATTACAGATTACACATTCTATAGTCAATATCACTTATACTACAGTCAATATTATTCACACTACAGACAATATCACCAATTCTTCAGTCACGATTCCTCAAACTACAGATCTCAAGACTTCCTCAAGATCACCAACATCATAATAGTCAAAATCTATCGCTATACAGTCAATATCACCCACATTGATAAATATCACCCATACTACAGCTAGTCAATCCCACTCACACTACAGTCACTGTGATCCAAACTACAGTCAAGATGTTATACACTACAGTCAAGATAAAGTCATTATCAACCAAACTACAATCCACTTACACTACAGTGATGATCTCACACACTACAGTCATGATTACCCACAATAAAGTCATGATCACCCATACTACGGTCAAGATGTCCTACACTACAGTCAAGATCACCCATACTATTGTCAATATCGCCCGTCAGGATTACACACTACATTCAAGATGACACACACTACAGTCAAGATCTCCCACACTACAGTGAATATATTTCACACTACAGTCAAGATCTCTCACACTAGAGTCAAGATCACCCAAACTACAGTAAAATTACCAACACTATAGTCAAGATCGTCCATACTACAGTCGTGATCACGCATATACAGTCAAAGTAACGTCAGTCAATATCTCTCACACTACAACCATGATCACCGACACCACAGGCAAGATCACCCACACTACAGTAATGGTCACCCATACTTTTGTCAATATCGCCAACACTACAGTTAATATCTCACACTGCAGTTAAGATCACCCACAGTCACCTACAGTCATGTCACCCAATCAACAGTCCAAATAGCGTACATTTCAGTGAAGATGTCATACACTACAGTCAAGATCACCCACACTAAAGTATTGATCACCCAAAGTACAATCCATATCGCTTATACTACAGTCATGATCTCCCACACTTCAGTCAATATATCTCACACTACAACCATGATCACCGACACCACAGGCAAGATCACCAACACTACAGTTATGGCCACCCATACTTTTGTCAATATCGCCAACACTACAGTTAATATCTCACACTGCAGTAAAGATCACCCACAGTCACCTACAGTCATGGTCACTCAATAAACAGTCCATATAGCTTACATTTCAGTGAAGATCTCACACACTACAGTCAAGATCACCCACACTACATTGAATATATTTCACACTACAGTCAGGATCATCAACACGACAGTCAATACCTCTTACATTTCAGTCAAGGTCATCCACACAACTGTCAAGGTTACCAACTCTACAGTCAGAATCATCCGCACTACAGTCAAGATCTCTTATACTACAGTAAAGATCACCCGCACTACAGACAATATCACCCACACTACAGTCACGATCTTTTACACTACAGTCAAGAACACCCACTACTGTCATTATCACCCACTCTGCAGTCAATATCGTCCACACTGCAGTCACAATCTTTCAAACTACAGTCAAGATCACCTACACTACAGTCAAGGTCACCTTTGCTACAGTGAAGATCAACAACAGTACAGACAAGATCACCAACGCTAAGTTATTATTACTTACACTACAGTCAATGTCACCACCAATACAGTCATGATTACTCATACTAGTCAAGATTACCAACACTACAGGCAAGGTTACCCACACTTCAGTCAAGGTCACCCACACTTCAGTCTAGGTCACCACTATTACAATCACGATCACTCACACTATACTCACCGTCTTTTTTGCTATAGTCGTGAATTTATTAGACTTGATAAAACAACAGTGAAAATTTTATATCTTTGATATTTCAATTTCCAAATATTTGTCATGTTGATAATGAATGAACCATCCTCGTCTGTCTACAAAAATTGAAGTACTAAAAGTACTAGAAGTACAGGTACAAGATGAATGTATTCATAAATATATAATGCTGTACAATCCCTTAATAGGAGATCATCCTTAATTCAAATAAAGGGTACCGACCTTTTTATGTAAAATTTCATCTTGTGTTCTGAAACACGCAAACACCTACGTGAATCACACACATTTATTAGGCAATTTTATGTTTTAAGGACGATACGGGGATTTTGCTATAAAATATGATGTCCCCCTCTCAGGGATGTTGGATAGCATTCGGAAACACTGTCATAGACTTGTCACCAATCAGATCTAAAACTAACGAATGACATTTACTCCGAGCTTGACCTTTTATCCGAACTCAAGGGGTTTCCATGTAACATGCTAACAGGAGACGTTGTTTCCCCGCGCACTTGGTACCTTCCCGTTTAAGCAATTGTTCTCCATGTTGAGGCCATTTGTTTATCCAGTTTTTCGTATTCTGATGGACTGAGTTTCGATTGTCCATTGGTAGCCTACGTCTTCATTTTTACTTCATACTTACATAATTTATATCATTTACTTTTACTGATTATGTACATGTTATCAATATCTATAATTTCTATCATGACATTTATTATGCTGTTATAACTTATTCTAGATACAATTAGATCCAATTCTCAATTTCGTATGCGACAATGTCGTTTATTTACTTTACCTTAGGATCATTAGTGTCATGATTTCCAAACAATTTATTTATAAGATGAGTGTTCGATTGTACACAAATGACAATGGCTGATACAGCTTTTGAAGTAATAGGGGGCGCAATCCACTGGCCAGTTTCACTAAAGTTATTTTTGCACGATTTTATAAAACATAAAATTTAAATTGCACATTTTGGCCCATTTTAGGGACGTGACCCGCTGTGTCTGAATCTGCCCCTGCTTTATTGTTTGTGTATGTAACAATTTTTCCAACTGCATTGTGATTCTTATCAGTTAAGGTCATGTAGAACGACAGAGTTTCCAGTGTTCATTTTAGGCTTTCAACTCTACAGTGGGATGCTAAGATAAGGGAAGGATTCGATATCTTTACAAATTTTGATTACGTAATTTTTGATAGAGTTTTTCGCTAAACTATCTATGCCACGTCATAATCATAGGTATAAGTTAAACCTAGCGTTTCTCCATTAATGCGGGTTACAAAAACAACTATGTTTAAAAAAATAGATATGATTTCGGCTTAGTAATTTGAATTAACTGGATAAATTCTTAGTTTAAGTGCGTCAAAATCATATAAATACTTATCAAAGTAATTTGACGCAGTTAAACCTAATTTTTCTCAGTTAAACTCGTATTCAGTGGAGACAAACTACGTTTAACAAATTACTTTTTATTTTGACGTAGTTATACCTATTTTCAGTTAAACCTAGTTTTTCTCCTGTTAATGCGAGTAAAGGAAAAAAACCAGGTTTAACTGAAAAACCCTACGTTTAACTTTTTAATGTTGACTTCTGTGCGCCACAACTATCCTAATATGAATTCATTAGAAATATAGCAGAATTTATTTTTAAAAGATTTACTTTGTGAATGTGAACACGGCATTTATTTCGGCTTCCATGAAAACTATTAGCTCACATGAGCGTAGGAAACAAAAGATGAGTCGACCGCTTAACTCATTCACATTTTACGCTACTGCAAGAAATGTAAAAGCTCAAACATTTCTTGTTCAAGCTAAAACTAATAACAGGTTAGAAATATCACAATACTCAGGACTTTTGTATAGCAGTTAAATGTATATGAATAAGTACTGTAGACCTATATTTTTAAGTGAATTTGTTTTGTCAATTTCATATATTAACACATTTGAAAAATTTTGATCTTGACATATTTTGTTGACGGCGTCTACTAGCAATTTCCTGCCGTATTGGTTTGCAATAACACTCCTACTAAGACTGTACTTTGACTTTGTGATTGGAGAGTGATGACTATTCACTCATACAAATGTGCGATACTTGCTATTTCGTCTAGTAAATATATCATTTCATACAATAAAGTCTTAATTAAGCAGACTGGCATATTTGTCATCCTCTGACAATGGATAAAGCCCCCGTGTTTACAATTATATACACAGGATGTAGATGGCCGTGACATTTTGTTTTATGAAATAATTTGTTGTTGCTAAAATATACCACACATATCAAAAAAGGAATATTGCTCTCCTTTGTTGGTAATGGAAGCAAGAGAAAGGAGTGTCTTTAATATGAACAATTCTGTAATTGACCTCCATTCTGCAGGTATCTTAATTAAGATAAAGCGTATGCTGTCAATTTTACTGTGATATTATTTGGTAAAAGCTATTGTTGTCGACGAAGCGGTATACAAAAATGATTCAAAATATTTGAATTACAATTTGATTCCAAAAAAAAAAAAAAATAAAAAAAAAATAAAAAAAGATTCAGTTTCACTCGTCCAAGTTAATTGATACATAACATTTTCTGTCGTGTGGTAAACAACAGTGATATAGTCTGCAGTGGTGAGATCGACTTCTGAAAGTGACATGTTTTTACGGATGACATTATATAAAATTGCTTTATTCCTTGCTTTATCTGAATCAAAATGTTCAATGAATTAAGTGAGTCACACGCAAAAGATGCCTGTCTAAACACTGTAATATCACATGACAAAATTCTGTAGTCCCAGGATACTTATGTAAAAGTAGAGGTATGGTTAGAAATAAAGTGACGTAAAAAGGCTGATATCAAATCATATCATTCCATTTATACGGTTATATTATGAAATTGTTTGTTGTGTATTTTTGTATTTTTACCCATTTCTTGAAAGTCCGGGATATAATTCGCACGGCTCATTGAATAGTTTGCACTCGATTTGTATTTTAATTATACTACTATTGTCAATCCCTGGGAAGGTGTCAGGCGAAATATATATAAACAGGAGTAGAATGATTATTGAAGTACAGGATTTGACGTAGCTACTCCTATGAATATAGATAGTATAAATAGTGCAAATTAAGTTATCTCCTGATAAGAAATATAACATATCTACAGATATAAAAGTCGAGAATATAGTTAAAGTAAGTATTGATTCATTGTTAACTCTCTAAAACGAAAACACATTTGCTAAATTATCATGAAAGATTATCTTGAAAGTTTGTACTGTATTTACTTACTCGACGACACATACGCGAGCCTATTTTTTGTTCTTCGTTGCACTCACAAACCCTCGCTCTTGTTGGGTCGTTTAGGAAGCAACCTCCCAAGTAGTTTAACAGGATCGGGGAGTAGCCCTACCTTGTTTAAATCTAATATCCTGCAGTAAGTAAGTAGGTGGGTAGATATAAAAGTACTCTCTGCATTGGCATATTAGAGTTGAGACATTGTATTAAAATTTTAATTACAGTGTCTCAGATCCTGAAAAACATGAAATTTCATTTCGGGTTTCGTGATAAAATGAATTTACTTTCGTTGTGTTCTCTGAACATTATCTATTGGCCATGTACATGATGTAAATTTACGGAGGAGGAATGTGTGAATCAAATGTATATTGATCAGCATGTTAGTTTCATTATTTCAGCTCATTAAGGATACAATAAGAATCTTCGACGATTTAATACTAAATGAAAAAAAAAACCTTTGTAATATTTTTTAGTATTTGAATAAAACAAAAATATCGAATATCTATCAGACCTTTATTTCATAACTGTGTTTAAAAAGTAGTATATCTAGATTGCTATAATTTTCACTTTTTTATTTAGATAATGGTCATCAAGAAAGTGATATTTCTTTTGTCGCTTTTTCCGACATTTGTATATCTTTGGGACTCGGATGCAGGGCTTGTTACATCATGGACAAAGATGGCTGGCGTAACCGTAGGAACAACATCAACAAACTCGTCCGCCATGAAAGTGATTGACGGCCACGACAACACAAACTGGGTATCTGGATTTTGTTTACCTTCAGGATATATAAATCGTGATGATGTAAATATTCTAAAATCAAATTGCCAAAACAATGCTTGCACGTTTTCAAAGAATACACTTAACGATATAGCAAAAGCTACCGATGGCAGTGTATACACGACCTCAAATATACAAGTCAATAACAATCAAGGTATTGAAAAAGCTGAATTCTCTATTCATTTTCAACAGGCGACAGATATACGAATTTTGTCGTTATGGGGAATATATCATAACTCTACTTTTCTATCTGCAATCAGCAGTAACGGTTACATACATTCATTGAAGACATTGTCTACAAGCGATAGCTACAAAGAATTCAGAATTGACAATATGCTAAGAAACATAACGGAAATAAAAATTGAATCTCCGAGCGACTTCGGCATCAATGAAATAGCAGCTATTGGTATTACTGGTTGTAAAGAGCAGATAATAGTAGATCTTGGTACTGTGCGGAATGTTGGAGCGATTCGAACGCGCCATTGGGCAGGAACTAATTCTGCTTCAAGCTTGAAACTGAAAACATCGATAAATGGTAATGTGTGGGAAGATGTCTCATCTCTAGATCCTAATGCTATTCATTCTGTTGTCACTCATGTGACATCTCAAAACATCCGTTATATAGCCTTACAATATGATGTTGTATTGAAGAATTACATGAAGGTATACTGCTGGGAAGTTGATGCATGGGATCAAAATCAGCAATGGGGACCTCCACAAAACGCTCAAATGCAAACAAATACTATAAGAAAGATGTTAGGAATCAATGGGATATGGGGGTGGGGTAACAATAAGTATAGTGATTTGTTGAATAGGGGTGATGGTCCTGAATTATATAGCAAAGTAGCATCTCATGCTAGAAATTATCATAACCTAGATTGGGACGTTACAGATCCGGACAACGATCCAGAATTCACCGAGATGGGAATGGGTCTAGGAACACAGGGAAAAAGTTGGCTAAATTGGGATCAAGAATACAGAGCATGGGGTAATGCTAATCTTACAGTCGACGCTTCTGTACAATTTACAAGAAAATCGTTCAATGAATCGGTGTGGAATTTTCCCCATACATCTGCATTTAACTATGGGCAAAAATTCGCAGCTCATTTTGGACCTGCAGTCGGAAATGGTTTAATTAAAGCTATGGAGGTTGGCAATGAACCGTGGGATTACGATGCCAATTTCTACGCCATGATTTTGGAAGCAATGTCAGCTGGCGTCCGAAGTGTGGACAAAGTAATCAATGTTTTACCAGGAGCTTTTCAGGCACATGACAAATTTGATACCGGAAATTATATTGGTACTCGAATTAAACAACAGTTTTCTCGTAATATAAGCGTAATAAACTTTCATACTTACAGTTTTAGAACGAACGACGTGGGTGTACGTATAGGAACTTATCCCGAACATAAAGATTCCTCGTTTAATAGTATTAGGAACATAATTCGCTGGAGGAATACAAATATGCCAAGGACACCTATATGGGTGACGGAATGGGGATGGGATTCATCTGGAGGCGGTGAAAGTTGTACTTTTCCGGAGTGTGTTACGGAGGAGGGCCAAGCTTTATACGGAATCAGGGGATTGCTTATCCTCTCTAGATACAATTTTGAAAAAGTAACATGGTTTTTCTACGCAAATAGTCCTACCTTCAATACTCTGTTCTGTCGCAGTGGCTTAACTGCATCAAAAAACGAAGGTTTTGCAAAGAAAGCCATATTTCATGCCTTCTATTCACTTCTTAATTTAATTGGCGACAAATATTTCATGCATGTAGTTCAAGAAGATTCGAACGGCTATGTTTACGCTTTCGGTGATAATCAAGCTAACAGTATGAGAGTTACACATTTAATTGCCTGGAAACCTGTCAACATTTCGGACTCAAGTGCTTCTCCATTGTCCGTACAGATACCACCGGGTCAATATACCCGAGGTGTTTGGAGATTTACTGGAAGTATACCGGCTTTACAGAAATGCGCACACTGCGTTGATGGACAGAATATGACTATAGATGTATCCACACACCCTGTAGTGGTAGAATTATCAAACATAGACATAGGCAGTGTTGTTGGTCGTTAAAATTAATAGAGGCAAAATACAAACTAATGTTCCAATACTTTCTGCATTGAGTTTCAACATTGACACATTGATTTGTGTGTATATGGTTTTCCTTTAAACATATTTCATTACATCTGTGAGGTTTTGTCGGTTGAACATAAATAAACTGATGTATAACAAATCACGTGATCATTTTAAATCATTCCTATTTATAGTGTTTTCCACTGTCTAATGTTGTTTTATACTGATTTGTAACATTGTGAATGTATAGCATCACTGGAACAAAGTTTATGATGCAGTCATGAACACTTTCAAAATCGGCTAAAGTAAATGTAGAAACAGAATTACGTCGACATAGTCAAATATATTTTTACAGTTACAGTTATCGTTCTTAGACTTGCAGTGAGTTCTCTTTGGTACGAGGCCTTGCTACGAAGGATTATTGTTAAAGCTGATAAGAGTAATACAATTCTGTGCGGATGATTGATAACTGTTTTGTGTACCAGTGATACTTTAAGCAAAATGTAAACTTGTTTCACCATTTTTATAACACGTCTAAACAAAAAGATAATGTCAATATCATACACGTTAGTAACACTGTTACTCTTGTTTACTTGTCCTCAAGTACCTACAGCGTTTATCCATTTCCCACTTCGAAGTAAACGAAATAACGACAAAACATTTTTATATGTGGAATAAACAATGTCCATAACACTATTTCCTGTGTAGTAATAAATATATAAATTATGACTTAATATCTAATTCTTGTGAATTTTGATAACAATTTGTAATTAGAATAATAATTTCCCGAATTACTACGGAAGCTGACCGGATGTTGAAATAAAACGATTGTTGTTATAATGACATATATTGTGTTATATCAATATCTCATTATAACGATATATGAATTTTATATTATTATTATTAAACCTCAATAATAAAACACAATCAGGGATTGGTTGATAGCCATCACGTGTCAGGGCGACTACACTCCACGCCTCCCTCGCATGCGTAATGTCTCCCTAATGCGAAACCCTTGTAGCTTATTCGACAGTCTTCGCCCTTGCTTTTGGTAAACAAATCCTCATGTCTTCCTATAACCACGGCATTAAATGTATAATGTTGTATTAACAATATTTAAGGTTATTATAATTAGAATATTATGTCGTTCTGACAAGATATTGCCTAAATAACAAACTATTATGTCATTGTAACTGTATATCATATATTATATCGAGATCTGAATTACTTTATTTAAAACTAAATACTTTGTCATTATAACCAGATTTATCGTTTTAACAAAATTATCATTTGCTATAATAAGATATATTGCCCTGTTAAAATGAGATATGAATTATCTTGTTATAACAAGATTTAATATCTTTATTATAAACGATTTCGTCGTTATAACAAATGTCAAATAGCGTATCATTCACTCTGGTTTTACATGAAAGTCTTTTGAAAGTGTAATCATGGAAATGCTTTCAACTAAAAATGAACTATGAGACTGATAAAATATCCATGTCGTTGCTAAATTCGTTTTATGCTGTCATTTGATTGAAAACAGGAAGGTCGATATAGGCACGGTATGACCCATGTGCCAATAACGGATATCTTAGACCAACAGCATTCGACCTTCTTATCATTAGCACGAACTTTCGGAGTTCAATTTGACAGCTAATTAGTTGCTCCTGCAACGCACAAACACGCACAAGGGAAACATATTCATCTATTTAATAACGCTGTAAGGAATGATTTGGAGATTAAACATTTGATGAGGTGCTATTCACATTAATTTGAAATCTTTTATAGTCCCTCTTCATACAGAATTACCCTTTTGTGAATCTTTATCTGAGAATCATTGATTAATTTTATATAGTATGAATATGTCTTGTAAAGAAATTTCGTCAAATAGGGTACGGATTTTTTATCATCTCGGCTTAAAAGTTTGTGCTAGTACTAAAATACTTGTACAGCAGTAATACCCCAAAATACAACAACAACAACAACAACAACAACAACAACAACAACAACAACAGCACCAATAATAATAATAATAATAATAATAATAATAATAATAATAATAATAATAATAATATAAGGGATACTGATAAAGTAACTATATTTCAAAATTAAAATTTCATTTATACACCCATTTTTAATTTGTTTGAAAATTCGATGCTGGCGGCTGACACATGATGTACAAACTTAGTAATAATATATCACACAATCAAACTTCCTCCTAGTTGATAGTGAATATATATATATATATATGTGCCGTACTAATACAATCGTTTTCATTTAATGAATTCAAAATAGTGACAGTACCATGGGCACTCCTGAATTGCATTATTGAATGAATTAATTCGAAAACGAATTGATTTTTGCGATGATGCAACTATTGATTGTGCAGGAAAACCATAACATATATGTTTATCTTGTAAGTATGACGTACTTTAAACATATTTTTATCTGCAAAATTCTATAGTGCAATGTACTTTAGTATACTGGTCTTTAAAAATAAAATGGAGGTAGTGCATAACCTTCTTAAGATTGAAATTGTGATATATATTTTTCTCCTTCCAATCAATTACCTTCTTCACCTATTTTATCTGTTTATCAACAGGCATAAAAAGCTCGGCTTGGTATTGATAGTCACGTGCAATACATACAAGTAAATGTGCTTTATTTTAAGAAACCAAAAGTGGCTTTAATTGATCAATGCTTATAAATCAGTAGCCTTTACTACATTCGCCATTACATACGATTTTTTAACAATGAACTTATATATATATATATATATATATAACTTGGCATTGTCTGATACCACTTTTTCTTTAGAAAAATCTGTTTAATATTGGAACTCAACTGATGAAGTTTAATTGATTTCAGCATTATAACTTTGGTATTTTGTTTATAATATATATATATATATATATATATATATATATATATATATATATATATATATATATATATATATATATATATATATATATATATATATATATATATTACAGACGTTGCCGCTTGTCGTGACACAGTTTGCTAAGACGTTTGGACGTTACTTCGCCAAACGGTTAGCTTTAGAAGTGAAAGTCACAGGTCCAGATGAGATTAAAAATTGAAGTACCATGCCCAGTAGCAGTGGCAAGTTAATGAAATATCACTTCATTGCTAGACGTCCATAGCAAAAGTCAAATTTGATGTATTATTATGGATTAAAAAACATAAAAATGAAGAGAAAACTTACAGACTTGTGACTTTCGCCTCTGGTCAGCGCTTTGTAAAGGACCATTAAGATTTGTAGTTAGAATTCTTCTGAACGTAACAAAATTCCAATACCTTACCTTTCGCGCCAACCATTCTATCACAGAGTTATCGAAGTACCGTGTCGGTCTTCCCAACAATACACATTCATAAGTTTATCATGAGGTATATCAGACCTCAACATTTTCATACTGTATCAGGGTGTGACGCTAGGTAAAAATGGAACAAGCAATACTATGTTGTTATGTTGCGTAAAATCAAATTTTAAAGATTCAAAATTAGATTTCAAGCGCCAATCATAGCCAAAACTTGTTACGCTTTAGCAAACAACTTACATTGTACAGCCGATGTCAAAAACTTTGTAATGTTTAGATAATATTGCTGTAAACCAAAGACTTATTTAGCATATTTCAAATTGCATTCTTCCCCCTACCATTATATTGTCTTCGACAATTTTTCTTTACAGTTTGTTGAAATTGCAAAAATCACGAAATAATACACCTCTAATAGTCTTTTACTACAACAAAGCCTGGCGCTATAAACGAACATCATTAAATCACCTTACACAGCCTGGCACTATACATGAATGTCATTTTATCACCTTAGAAGGCCTGGTGCTATACACAAGAATGGGATTTTATCACCTTACAAAGCTTCGCGGTGTACACGAATGTGATTTTATCACCTTACAAAGCCTGGCGCTATACACGAAGCATGTTATTTTATCACCTTACAAGAACTGGCGCTGTACAGGAATGAGACTTTATCACCTTACACAGTCTGGCTCTATACACGAATGTAATTTTACCACCTTAAAGGTCTGCCGCTGTACACAAATGTAATTTCATCACCTTACGACGTCTAGTGCTATACACGAAGAATGTGATATTATCACCTTACAAGCCTGGCGCTGTACAGGAATGTGATTTTATTACCTTACAAGACCTGGCGCTATATACGAATGTGATTTTATCACCTTACAAGGCCTGGTGCTGTTCAGGAATGTGATTTTATCACCTTACAAGGCGTGGGACTGTATTCGAAGTTGCTTTTATCACCTTACAAGGCCTGACGCTGTACACATATGTGATTTTATCACCTTACAATGCCTGGCGCTGTAGAGGAATGTGATTTTATCACCTTACAAACTCTGGCGCTGTACACAAATGTAGTTTGATCACCTTACAATGCTTGGCGCTGTACACGAATTTTATTTGATCATCTTACAAGGCCTGGCGCTGTACACGAAGAATGTGATTTTATCACCTTACAAGGTCTGACGCTGTTCAAGTTTCACGTATAAGTATGTTATTTTTTTTATTAAACTTGTTTTGTCTCGCTTTTCCGAGCACCTGTCGTATTTCTCATTTACGATGTATACATTACATCTACCAACATTGATCTAGGCGACTTATATCAGATAAGGTATTAATTAAATTCCAATAGAACTGAAGGTTTAATTACATTTCAGTTTACCGATTAATTTATCCATATTACCAGATGACATTAAACCTAGAGGCTTTTGTCTCTTATTCGATCTTGCACTTCATGATCTTTGAAGGATAACGGCGATCGATTCATTTCTGTACATTATGACCAGCAAATCCATTAGTTGACACACATGATCTCTGTCACAATTATGATTAATTTATACTTAAAAAGAAACGGTAAACCAATTCAAGAGCCGCAGATCCAAGATATGTTCTTTTAAGTCACATAAATGAGTAAAGTCTAGTTTTTCTCTAGTAAACCTAACTTTTCTCAAATTAAACTTTTTTATTTTTCCAAGGAAAACATTTTTTTTTCTCCAGCAAATGCGAGTTTTTATTTTTAGGTAGCAAGTTCAATAAATTGAAAGAAAACTGTAAAAAAATAAGTTTAACTGCACAAAATCACATCAATACTCATTAAGGTGATTTTGACAGTTAATGTAGGTCTTTCTTGAGAAAAACTACTTGAACTAAGTTGAGTGATTTTGGTGTGTTTTTCTCAATTAAACCTAATTTTTCCAGTTAATTTCAATCTGTGACTATCATTGACTAAATCAAACCAAGATTTTAATGATTCATATGATTTTGGCATTCGTATATTTGTTATCAAAACCACATGTTCTGTGTAATATATTACACTTTACAGACACGCTGGTATGAAATTGACAACCTTTCGTTATCAGTTGTACAACAAGTATTGATCGATGACATTTACTAGAATGCTGTGAAAATTGGGTGGAAACTATGTTCAAATTAAACACTTGAGTTACAGGTAAACAAGTATATTGACTTCTGTATGGATTCCTTTATCGATTTTGTCAGGATTCTTATCATATATCTTGATAAACACAAAAACAAAAGCCATCCACAAAACCTTTCATTCGAAGTGTATCCTATTTAATTCCAAGTATGCATACATTGTATTTGTTCATTTGTACATATAATTTCGTCTAAAATGAATATTACACAGAAAACGATATTTCTCTGTCACTAAAAGCAATAAATACAGTAAAACATTTGTTGGTTTTGGTATATGAATCCCAATGCTCTGCAGCAATTAAGAGATCCCCCGTCTACCTTTACAGTCCCCTAATGGCACCCCTTATAAAATATCCTTCAGGGAAATTGACGTAATCAGGAGGAAGATTGTCTAATGATGCTTTGGAAAATATGGTCATACGTTGGTTATAATCATTCTAGATAGTAATTTATATATAAAGCTACAAATTTGCATTGTATTTGATGACAGAAACCCATTTTTATTTGACGAATCAAAACCATTGCTTACAGACAAACGGAAATTCAGGATATTCAATGTCTGGGCGTGATAAGTATAGGGATATTATCTGTCTTAAGATCGCTAATAGTATTGCAACCGTAGTTTGTGAATGAAACTGAATAAACATCTTAGACCGATGTCACCAAAGTCTGTGACTTTGATTCTATTATTCCGACTTTATGATTGTAAAACGTCTGAATGTCAATGATTACAAATTGTATTAATATGTATCGCATGAAACAAATAAAAAAATCTAAAAATCCCATTACAGAAAAAATCAATATAAGTTGAACTCGTGTATGGAGCTAAAATGGTGACTTTGATACTTGGATGCAAATGATATATTCTGTCAAATCGTTAGGCTAATATAATTCTAAGTCGTCAACCAATATATAATTACTATCCCGAGAAACTCTGGATTGATATAGACAATTTGAATGATATGTTTAACATTAATAAAGTGATATCCTGTCACAAACGAAATAGATTTCAAAAAGAAAAACTCAGCGCACTGCGATGAAAACAAGCTTAAATAAACCCAGTGACTATCATGTCTGATTTCAACAGTGTTTTACGAAACAAAATCAGATGCACATTTTGGCAAAATATTTGTGGTTTCTGTTTTAAGAATCATATAAATTTGCGTGTTTATTGTAGAAAAACACGTCGGTGAACACATTAAAAGCAGATCAATTCTTAGATAAAGGCTAGTCAGATTGTATCGGCATTGATACGGAATATGGAATCAAACATTTCTCTCACATCCGCAGATCATATTTTGCTGTAAGAACATTTTATCCATTTGAAACTGTATGCGATGTGAACAATAATCACAGGCTGTATTTCCAGCACATTTTGAGTAAACTTGTAGTTGTACTGGCTTATTTAGCAGCAGCTGTCTTTAAAGATATGGAATTTGTCAATATAAATGTTTACGAAACTACAATATAGTCTAAAACATGGTCATTATGCAATGCTCCAAATATAATTTACGCACCTTCAAACACCACAATTATTTGCAGTTTACACAGACGTGTTTAAAAGGTGACTAGTGTAAAAACAGCTGTTAGATTAGTCTCTGTAACGTACATCGTGAATAATGCATAAAGTGCAATGCCTGCAGAATAATAGAACTAGGAATCAGAGCGCAATCTAATTGTATTTGAATAAGAAAAAGAAAATGACGGGGTTTTAGCGCTTTTCCAATCATAACCTGCACTTATTTTCGCATTCTGTTGAAAAAAGCCAATCCTGTTACGGTAAAAGAAGACATGTCAAATTATTCTGTCAGAAGAAATCTCTTCAGATGCATTACATAACAATGAAATTGGATTTGTTTTCCCGAAGAAATCCATTTCACAGTAGATAGAATTATGGAATTAGTAGAGGATGAGTGAAAAATGTCGCATTAATGTCAAGACTGTTTTGAGAAAAAACGTATTTTAGACGGTTGTTGTAAAGCATTAAAAGCCATTTGATATTAGGACACATTCGGAATACCAGATTCTGAGGATTTAACCACTTTTTTCATAGAAAGATTGATCAACACACAGTTATGCAAAAAATAAAGTCATTTATCCTACATCTTCAAGGCAACAATCCAAAATAGACAAAAAGACCGAATATTACTAAAACTGCTACTAACAGAAGCAGAGGCAGCAGCAATAGCAGCAGCAACAGCAGTTGTAGTAGTAGATGAAGTATTGTAGTTTTTGTTGTAGTAGTAGTAGTAGTAGCAGCAGCAGCAGCAGCAGCAGCAGCAGCAGTAGTAGTAGTAGTAGTAGTAGTAGTAGTAGTAGTAGTAGTAGTAGTAGAGGTAGTAGTAGTAGTAGTAGTAGTAGTAGTAGTAGTAGTAGTAGTAGTAGTAGAGGTAGTAGTAGTAGTAGTAGTAGTAGTAGTAGTAGTAGTAGTAGTAGTAGTAGTAGTAGAAGAGAGATTAATTAGTCTAAAATTAGTCGAAAAGCAATACAAAGACAATTCATTTCCATCTAATGTCAAACAGTGTGAACAGCCAACAAAACTTTTTCATCTCTATTTGAAAAAGGAAATTTATTTATCTCATCAATACCCTCTCTTTTATAATCATTTCCAAACAAAAACGCGTAAATAATTGTTAATAATTTATTTTAGTACCAATTTCGGTACAGTTCTTCAATCCCCGGCACTACAACTAGTCTGTTAAACGCGTACATCTGATTAACCGGGTTTAAAGTCCGGTAAATGATGTCATCAATGGAAAATGTTCCGCCAATTTGTGAAATAAACCTCCATCATATTAAAGGACTTCCTTCGCAGATTTCAGCGCGTGCAAATACAATTTCATCCGGACATAAAAACTGGCAACTCCGTGTTTATGTCTTCATTTTAGTATTCCCTGAAAGAATGTTTGGTGTAATTAAAGCCAGAGTATGGCAAGAGAAATGTTTTATTTTACACCGGACACAATGATGGAAATCTCGGATCAATTAATAGGGAAATTCTCAGGAGTAATATTACAAGTATCATCCTTAGAATCAAGAGAACTAGACACATATATAATACTGACGCACTGTATATATATTCTATATCTATTAAGTTTAAAACTTACATATCAGAGCTACGAAGATCTGTCTATCTATCTATCTATCTATCTATCTATCTATCTGTCTGTCTGTCTGTCTGCCTGTTCATATGTCGTTTTATTAGAGCTCTATTCGAGTGTATAACTTTTACGGCTTATACTGAATTTATATTCATTTCATTGGACAATAACAATGTTCTGTAAAGTCAGGTGGACCAATGGTTAATGCATTCAAAGCTATATTCCGTGTCCAGAAATAATTTAAGTAAATCTTCATTATCCACTGATGGATACACATACGTTTTATATTTCTATCGCTTATCAATAGAACATATGATATTTCCTGTTTTAATCCTCGACTTGTGCCTGATGTGACGACTGATATTGTGGTGTATTAAAATAAAGCTAGACAACAGGAATATCATCACCTGCGTGCAGCGAATTAGACTTACATGTGTCATTATATATTCAAACTATCCTACAGATAAATCTGTACGCGTGCATGTACCCCGACCTTTGGGAGAGTAGTGCTGCCTTATTTGTTTATGATAAATTAAAGACATGAAAAGTACGACAACTCACTAACGATACAGAAAAATGATATAAATCCATTTGCTTTGTCACGCCACTGGGATACACTCGACTAAATATTTTGTAAGGCGAACTTCTTTATACGAATGTAACTTGACCTTTTTGTGTTTTGATGATTCACGACGATTTTGCATTTTTATGATATATCTGTCGTTTGCGTAACTATTAACTTTGACTGAATCTATTAAATATCACAACTCAATATAAACATTCATGGACATGTAATCATCCATAATGAACTGCATACAGACGACAGGTCTAAAGGTGAATTTAATATTTTCCTGCATCTCGCAGAATATAATTTTCAAGATTTGAAGAAGATGAATAAAATTGTATAGTAACCCATTGATTTTGTAAGAATCCAGAGTATGATAAAAAACAGGATAGAAGATATAAAGATGCAGTTTCCATGAATGAAAAATAATCTAGTTGGAAAAGTTTGATAAAATTGTTTACCTAGTTGTGAATTTATGAATATATTTTAATCTATGTATAGGTAAAACAGATTATAAAATATATTTTTGTATTGTAAATAGTAAAACACAACGAAGCGAATACAAAGCATTATTAGAGGCCATTTGACAGTTATAGGTGGTCATGTTGACATTCCTGTGCATAATATGTAGTCCCTCTGACACAATTCAAAAGAAAATCAGACAGGAAGTCTAAGATATTTTATTCATTTACATCTTCTTGTAGTTCTATAGTGAGTGTTCGCTATAGGTGGTGCAACACCAATCTTCTTTTCATTCACCACCCATGGAAGCTGGTATAGCCACCACATACCAGAATAGTGACATAATACAACAAACAAAGAAGTCTACTACAACTACACGTATAGTTATCATTATAAAATAAGACTGTCGATATCAAAACACAACAATCAGTGTCAATATCTACATCAATATCTACAGCGGAAAATGTTCGTGTCAAGCAGTAAGATACACTCACAACTAGAAAACATTACATTATTAGTGTCAATTTCTGTATGACAGACTTGACACTGGACAGTTCCCGAGATACTACACTTGTTATCAAATAATTACAATGAAATCATGTAAGATCTTAACTTAATCTTGATCTTTCCTACAATATGCATGAAGCCGATCAATTATTGATTCCCTGCAATGATGTTTGAAGTTTTAGTTGAATATATCCTTCCCGTAGTATAAACAGTCGTTCTAACCGCATTTTTTTTTTATTGTAGTCGCTATACCATAAAATAGGTTAACAAAATCTATATATAAAAATCTATGTAGTGGGGATGGATTGGAAACAAATATACATGTGCACATTTTTCACCTAGATATATTTGAATAACTGACGAATACGATAAAAATACAATGAACTATGCATTACATCTTTGTAGTATACCGGAAACAAAGGCTTCCGGTTGTCCAGACTAAAATACAACTTTATAAAAAAACATTTACCAAAATTACGATATACTAAGTTAAAACATATGCTTAATAATTCATTCACCCCTATAACACATTTGGACTGACTGACCTAAATCATTGATTTACAGAAGAGTTCATAATTTTATTAAGGGTTGATGGGTTAATATAAACACGCTAATGTGGCCATGGGATGGTCATCTTCATGTTTCTATCTATGTAAGCACATTGTCAAGATAGACATGTCAGACTTTGTTATAAATTACTTTATTGATTTGAATTTATGCCTTATCTGGTCTCAAAATGAATGGTGAATGTTCAAATGAGAGAGAGAGAGAGAGAGAGAGAGAGAGAGAGAGAGAGAGAGAGAGAGAGAGAGAGAGAGAGAGAGAGAGAGAGAGAGAGAGAGAGAGAGAGAGAGAGAGAGAGAGAGAGAGAGAGAGAGTTGAAATCCATAACGTAGCAGAAAACTTGTGATACTCAAAACACATGAATGATTATGCATTCAACAATTGAACGGGCTGGATAAAGGTTTCTACAATCTTACTCAAGCTGCAAACATGTCTTTATAGCCTTGGGATGCATTTTGTGAGAAACCAATTTAAAGTGGATATTGGACTGGAATTTTTATTTCAAACCTCATTTAATGGATTTACAGGAAAGGCATTTTCAGGGTATTATGGGGAAAGGCTCGTAGTACAGTGTTTGATGAACCTTATTTTCTTAATAGTTTGTCATCTCAAAAGAAGCGTTTCTATAATGACTGAGAGACAGGCCATTATCAAACGAAGTGCAGTTATAATGACTTATAACAAATATGCTGTCAAGAAATCGGCTCATCGGAAATTTCGATTTAATCCCGAGGGAAACTCATCGTTTGAGGAAAATTGACCTATTATAAATTTCAGTTCATGATTTCCACACTTAATTAAAGTCACTTGTATTCTGAGAGAGAGAGAGAGAGAGAGAGAGAGAGAGAGAGAGAGAGAGAGAGAGAGAGAGAGAGAGAGAGAGAGAGAGAGAGAGAGAGAGAGAGAGAGAGAGAGAGAGAGAGAGAGAGAGAGAGAGAGCACATCAGGCATAAGTGTAAGTGATGGTAAAACTTTGACCTTGCACATATTACAATATTAGTTAGAGCAAATCAGAAATCAGTGTGAGCGAAGGTAAATCTTTGACCTGAGAGAGAGAGAGAGAGAGACAGAGAGAGACAGAGAGAGACAGAGATTTATGATTGGTGTTTGCTTGTCACATAAACATTTGAACTGTTGACATCCCGCCGCAAATTACTGCTGTCGATGATTCAAATTGCTGTCATTTTTTTTACTAATGTGTATTAATTTTTACACTTTCAATTCACGCCTACTTGACATGCATATGGAATTTACATCTGGTACGTTAAAGTTTATTGACATATTATCGTTCAATATGCTAGCTAAATAATACAAGTATGAATTATCATTTACAGGATCTCGTAACCATTCATCCATTCTGGTATATACAATATGGAAATGAAAAGAAAATGATATTTTCTCGATTTACAGACTAAATTAAGTGAATATTTTGTCAATACGAGTGCAATTGATCTAGACAGCTGGTATGCAATGGTTAACGTGATGTGCCTCGCCCTCCAGATCTAATTTCAGAACATTTCATTAATTTTTAAACTGAGTATATCCAATTTGGTATTTGAATATTGACTTTAAATTTTCAATTACATATCAACGAAATGTTATACAGTGTATAGGCATCCGACTAAATTAGGAAATATATTATTTCTAATTTTCTTCATTGCTCACTTTATCAATCTATCATTCTATGTATGTATGTATGTATGTATTTATGTATGTATGTATGTATGTATGCATGTATGTATGTATGTATGTATGTATGTATGTATGTATGTATGTATGTATGTATGTATGTATGTGTGTGTATGTATATGTGTGTATGGATGGATGGATGGATGGATGCATGCATGCATGCATACATGGATGAATGCACACACACTTATGTTTTTGTTTGCTTGTCGGTATGTATGTATGCATGTAAATTTGGCAACTTTGGGTGCTGGTCTAGAATTTGAACTCGGACCCTACACATGTGAAGCGAACGACCATATCACTGAAACACTGCAATTCTTATACGTAACAATTTACTATTAGATTCAAAAGATATAACTATTGGTAACTTCACACTGCAAAGCGGTAAAGTGTTGCTTAAGATGATTACATTTATAACTTATATTTGTTTTAACATCACCCTCTCTACAGTATCAAAGTTGAAATAAGTTTGCTTAGGAACTGTAACGGATAAGAACAGTTGTGGTGTAACAGTGGAGTAAGTACACAGCAACACAGCAAGGGTGGGGCATTTTAGTGCACATGTTTATGGAGGATAATACTGGTTAGTATTAAACCGGTTTTATCTAGTTAACTATGGTTGTTCGACTCGCATCTGTGCTTCTATTTGAAGACATGGAGTCTGTATTAAACAGCATCTTGTCTAACGCGGGATTTTAAGAAATTTATAAATTTTGTTAAAAATTCGAATCAACGCAGGAGAATAAATGAATATTCACAATATGTACACATCAATAGCAATACTCACGCATGAACTAAAATGTGACACTTGTTACTTTATTGTTGAGTAAGAGAACCGATGAACAGTGATACAAATTTGAATGTGTATATATAAATATTTCACATAATTCAAGGATGTAAAAACTGGCTGAGAGAAAATCGTGTCATTTAGAAAAATTATTTTAAATTGGATCTCACCTAACGAAGTCTAATTGATCGTCTCGAGCATAACAACTTTGGTATCATATTTATAATATTTAAATGCTAATATCAAAGTTCATTCTTTAGGACGCAGCTCAACACATACGCTACAGGTTAATTACTTTGAAATTTGAATTTTGCAAATGAAATGATACATTTAATTTTGTACCTGTGTACTTTAAATAAATCAGTCATTTCAAACAATCATAGTTAATACACAAATACATAGGTGAAATTTAGATACATTAATTTCATCGAACCAGATGAAAGTACCGATATATGAGTTCATTTATTTGTTAATAATACAAACATTCAGAAAAGCAAGGTAAATACACATATTAAGTTCTCCTAATTGCCACAGGGAGATAAATTGCTAGATACTGTTTGCGTTGCTTTACGTTCCAAGCCCTGCTGCATTTAAATTTCTTTTCTTTTTTAATTATTCATAAATGTATTATGATATAGTTCGCGGTTTTTCAGGTATGTGCATTTCGTCGATATAACATTTTAGCAGAAAAAAAAGAAATTCAATTTTGTATCAATAGACAGGAACATGTCAAAGATTAATTGGTAATATGGAAATATCAATCAAACTGAGTGTATATTAGGGTGGTAACCCAGTCTCATTAATATCAGAAATCCATTAACATGTAATGTACCTATGATTGCCAAAATATTTTACCAGATCAGCCTTTGGCAACTTTATAGATCTGGAGAATATAAAAAAACACTTTACAATGACGGCATTGTGCTGTTAAAAAAGACATTTTAGACGCTAGAGAATTAACTGTTAACCATAATATATGCTTTGAACGTGGACACTTTATTTCATATAGACTCCTACGGTAATTGACAACTAACCTCAGCTTCCTCATCGTTCCTCATCGTAGTTATTCGCTGCAGATGAAATGATCGTACTTTGCTCAGATCAGATGGATGACGTCAACAAGTTTTGATATCCATTTGTCTCTGGCGTCTACGTCATCCACCTGATCCGAGCAAAGTACGATCATTTCATTTGCAGCGAATAACTAAGCTGTGATTTATTGACAAAAAGTAATTAAAAATATTATTTCACAATCTTTACGGTCGATATATTAACCTAGTTTGACATATGACGTATCACTAAACGTTTACCTTTATTTAGGTATTTGTGGTACCCTGGGGATCCTAGGGTTAACCACATACATTGATAATTGAAGAAACTATGTTTTCTATATATGGCTATATTTCTATGTAAGGATAGTGAGGAAGGCTAAGAAAGAAATGATAGGCTGGGAGTGAAAACAGTAATCAAATCTAAAACTAACTTATGACCTTTTCACTGACTGTGACATTTTCTCCGAACTGGCTGAACATTTGCGCCGGGTGTGGCATACAAACAGAGTATGCTGACTCCTTTTGGACACTTTGTTCTATCCTATTTGGGATTGGCAATTATTCTTCATGTTGAGACCGATATCATATCCAATTTGTCGTATTCTAATGGACTTGACGTTTCGAATCTTCGTTTTTACGTAAAAGCAAAACATAAATCTGTGATAGTTTATCAACACTATTACCAATAAAACCGAATAGAAACGGAGAGAGAGAGAGAGAGAGAGAGAAAGAGAGAGAGAGAAAGAGAGAGAGAGAGAGAGGAATTAGGATAGATAATATTGATAATTTATTTTTTAAATATTTCCCTGCTTTTTTCTCTCTTATATTTTTTGTGCATATATTTCACTGTAAAAGTAAAACTGTTTGATAGAAACATTGCGTTTTTTATTATTGAATATTTTTGTCATGTTACATTTATCAAAGGTAATAAAAAGGTGATATTGTCAAAGGCAAATCTACAATTTAAACATAATTCTCATGACAGTCTGTTTCTGATATGCTGATTTGCTTGATAAGATCTAGCTCTGTTCGAAAGTAATTATGGAAATAAAAGTTAGAACATATGAATAATACCAACAGAGCAATACACTGGATTTTAGAGATACTGAAATACATTTAAATATTTCTATGAATAAAATGATATCTGCTAGCTCTTAATTGCAGACGTCTCTTGAAGCAATGAGGTATATCAGTGATAACACGAAACTCTTGTTTAATTCATCTTTTAAGGTGAACGACACCATTTTCAAAGGACATTATCGCTCTTTAAAGAAATGAAATAATATACTAATATTAGATAATTGGTACTATAAAATATTTACCACGAACGATTTGAATATAACGACAGACCGAAATTAGCTATGATTGTCGAAAAGAGACGAATAAAAAAGGAAAATATATAGTCATCCATTTAACTAACATTATATCTCGGATGAATCAGCAAATTCTATTAAATGTCAGTCATATAAACCTAAAAACGTTGTGACGTTTATATATATATATATATATATATATATATATATATATATATATATATATATATATATATATATATATATATATATATATATATAGAGAGAGAGAGAGAGAGAGAGAGAGAGAGACAGAGAGAGAGACAGAGACAGAGACAGAGAGATGTACGAAATTATTCAATGGTCATTTTAATATCTTCATTCTGTATATAAGACACCGACTGTTGATCACAACGTCTAGGCAGGACAGTGTTTTATAGTAGAGAGAGTATTCAAGATAACAGGAAAATTAAGTTTGTACAGTTCATCTGTATGTCAATAATTATCAATGTGCTAAACAAACATTCCAATATTAAGGTTGTTTAATGCATATCTTATGTAGAAACGAAAGATGAAAGTTTAATATATGCATATATAAAGAAAGACCCTATAGGGCTTCCCCTAAATCTCTGGATAAATAAATATTTAAAATCAGCTTTAGTTGATGTTTATTTTATATGACCTTGGTTTCACGTAGATTCATGAGATTATATCGATGCGAAAAATTAAGTATACTTCATTGACGTTATATTAATGTTGAAAAGTTTGTATCTATGCCAAACGTGGGAAGACATATTTCCTTCGTAGATTCCAAATAATGTTACAAAGAACGAGAGTAACCATAATCACGGTGTTTTAATAATATTGTGAGATATGCAGTATATATATATATATATATATATATATATATATATAATCATGTTCGTATGTTGGTATTAGTTTAATTATATTTATTTGTCACAAATTTGACAAATATTCACAATACATACATGTAAAATGATCCATAGGTTTAATAGGATTGGATAAAAATATTATAGAGGTGATATATATTTGTCTCCTGGATTACATAATAAGCGATATAAAGTAAAGAGTCGTTCGTTTAACACGTGATGATAAATGTAACAAAGTTGTAGAATATTTGGGATAGGTTAAAAGAGCAAGAGAAATAGAGAGAATGTGTCTGAATTTAGTAGATGCAAAACTTTAAACAAGACCTTTATACAAAATTCGAATATATATATACTTGTATTACATATTGATTGCGAATTCCGAATGGCATATAAGTGTACTACACTCGGTATGGATATGTCTGTTGTTAGAAATCGGAAAAGAACCTTACAGAATCCTTTTACTTTTCATAATAAAAACTTGAACACTTAAAGCCACATTCCGGGGATTAATGTCCATAGATAAACTTTTATTTACTCTCTTAATGAGTATTTGTATGAACTTTTGTCGTATTTCCAAAGTCCTATTCCAACTAATTAGTTAATTAATCGTGGAAAACACCTAACACAATGATCTATTTAGAAACAGTAAGGTGTTGCCGGTCACGTGGTGACGCTCTATTGATTGTGTTCGTTTCACTGTCCAGGACAATCCAGACAAGTAGAACACCAATCAAATGCTCTGGAACACTTTCCTCGGCAAGCAATTTAGCCATTAACTTACGTGAATTATGCAAATTTTATCGACATCTTTGAAATAACTACTTATTGTCCTGGTACATTCGATTGTAAAATGTTGTGAGACTGTGTCGGAACAGTACTCTCGCGGTAAATAGAGCACACCCTTTATATCACTCGTTCACCGGGGAAAATTTAAGAAATCATGCGGAATTCCCCAAATAACTCTATTAATACATCGACGTTTCAAAATATTTTTGTCATTTTCGTCTTTTTTCTAATGAAAATGTCAAAATTACAATAACGTCAAGAAAATTACAATAACGTCCCCAGAATGTGACTTTAAAAAGACGAGTGTGTTAAATTGGAGAGATTTTGTTTGTTCTCTGAATAAAACTATATTACATTTTATGGGCGGATCTATTGAGTTGGTGAGTTGGTTTGAGTTGTATTGTATAATCGTACTATATCACATAACTTGCATACTAACCTCCCTCGTAGGGTACTTATTAAAGGTACAGATACCACAAATACCGAAGAACTGACCCAAATGAAGCCAAGAGAACAATATACACATGCATGTATGTTGCATGCTGGAAACAAACACGAGCCTATGAAATTACCGGAAGTGGGAGTCGGAGTCACGGAACAGTGGGTATCACTGTCAACAGGTCACACGGATTAAACACATTTGGTAATTGTTGGTGTATACGATGAGACTATAACTAGTATATAATATTCATTATTATATTTTCATCACTCATGATAAAATAAGTCATCACTGATATAGCATGACTTGAAAGACACCTTGGTCTGATGTTGCTGAGATTTACGAAGGCGTATTAGGCCACCTTAATCTTTTTATTTCTCGTTTTGCCAACTTTAAAGTTTGCTCTTCCAACTTTTTCTTGGAATATCCAACTTTAAAGTTGGCTTTTCCAACTTTTTTCTTGGTATTTCCAACTCAAAAGTAGGCTTTTCTAATTTTTTTTCTTGGAATTTCCAACTTCAAAGTTTACTTTTCAAACTTTTTCTTGGCTTTTTAAACTTTACTCTTGGCCAACTTTTTACGAGTTAAATCTTAGGCATTTTTTACAAAAAGCAATACGTATCTGTTTGCGTTACACAAAGGAACAATGGAGCATTCAGCTTATATCTGCTAAATTCAATTGTGCCAAGGATTCGTTCCTCGCGTATTTCATTTGGATTTGACTGTGGTTCCTAAAGATTTATACTTTGGTATCATGTTTTATATTGTTTGTCAATGGAGTATTTTTGAAGAATTAAAATACCACAATTTACTGTCTGGAAGCCAAAATAGCCTTTCATACCTTGTAAAATAATAACAAAATGATTCCGGGGGAGCATACACCCTAATATTTATTTCATATTCATTATTTTTGCTGAGACAATCTTCTTTTGAAATGTATAATCAATGTGATATATCAGCAGTTGGAGGCATATTTCCTTTTCTAGGTGCTGATAGAACCACTGAAAGAAGCGTGTTAGTTAATCTCATGCTCAGTAACCGAGTTTTGAATAGTACAAATTTAAATTAATCTATTGAACATGCCTAGGTCTTTCACTACATTATACTACAATCTTAATCACAAAGGCAAAGAAACTAAAAAAAATTCTGTCTCTTTTTATATTCAAAATAAATATTCTGTCTTGTGATGTAAAGAAAATAAATAACCTGACTTGACAAAATTTGCAGTGCTCTCCCATCTGAATAAAAAAGTCGTCCACTAAGGTTATATAACATTTTGAGCAACATAAAAATTAAAAATTATATCGTATAGAAACTTAAAATGCGTCCATTTGATAAACTATGGTGTTAAATAAGTCATTATGTGCCAAATATTTAATTTTATTTATATCAGTGCTACATTTCAGCGTCCAGAAAAAGTTTGATAAAGCAACTCTAAAGTTGGAATTTTCAAAGAAAAAAGTTGTAAATTCCAACAAAAGGGTTGGAAAAGCCAACTTTAAAGTTGGAAATTCCAATAAAAATGTTGGAAAAGCCAACTTTAAAGATGGCAAAACGAGAAAAAAGTTGGAAATTCCAATAAAAAAAAAAAAGTTGGAAAAGCAAACTTTGAAAAGTTTGAAAAAAATTAAGGTGGCCCTAATACCGTGGAGATTGGTATACAATGACAAGCAAATTATTTACTTTATCTGTCTCGGAATCGTTTTATATACAAGTACATTATGGAAATAGGATTATCCCGAATATCTCAAATGAGATATAAAATGTCCGCTATGGATTATGCATCTTATTTGTATAGGTGGCTAAGTTTACATACATTTCCCTGGATCTGTCCTGGTATAACAATTTCATATTTTTCCATGTACAAAATAAGATATATTCATAAGGATGTCCATGGCCGCATGAGTATATCATGACAATTAAAAGTACTGCTTTTCATCTTTAGCTATAGCCAGCATTAGTCTGTATATCCTTTAAATTTAAGCTTGGATTTTTTGGTATTTCGAAGTCCATAGTATTTTACCTGGTATATTCTAAATTCTTTTCTGTTACCATTCACAATTAAAACTAGCAATTCCTCTATAGTTGAAAGTCAGATTGAAGAAGTACCAATCGATAATCAAAACTCAAGTCCATTATAACACGACGAATTAGATGTGTAAATGGTCTCAACATGAAGAACAAGTACGAATCCCAAACAGGATAAGACCAGGTGTCCGGAAGGAGTCAGTGTCCTCTGCCAGCATGAAACACCCGTCGCAAATGTAACAATATTTTACACGTATTTCATATACATATACAAAACAATCGTCAGTGATCGGGAAGAATGGACTTCCGGTATCGTATTGACGTCAGTGAGCCAGTTTGTTACCATAGATCTAATAGACAATTACATTACAATGTCCATCACCTGATCATCATGCGAATTACATGCCCTATACGGCGATTAACCCCAATCATCAATATTCATCAAAAGCACTTATATATACAGCTAAATATCTGTATGATCTAAATATCCTTAATTGGTTGGTAAATTAGCTACTAAATACTGAAATATCGAGGTAAAACTACATCAACATATGTATGGAATGCACACAGGACAAATATCATTAAAAATAAGTAAATTATTTCGAGAATGTTGTTTTAGATATTTGAACACGCCCTGGAATATCGGATCATTTTTGAAATATTAACTCCATATGCAGGTGATGGGGTATATTACAACTTATATGTGGAAAATTTACGATGAGAAAGCCGAAGTCATCTCGTTTGTCGTATAGCTTAGTTCTTGTTTCCCGTCTGTGTCTATAGTAAGTAAATTGTTTAAGTATGAAGCGTGTGTGCTTGTTTCTGTTGTATCTTTAAATTTTAGTTCACTTGGATACATCGAATTTATGAAAATTGTCATTATTAATTGACAAAACGTCGTAGATATATCTAAATGTCAAATAAGAGGACACAGCTAGCGTTTTCTTCTTTTGATTCAGCAATTTTTGAATGAAGTCTGCTTCGTATGAATATAGGTTCAAGTCAACCAATAATGGGGCATAATTAGTTCTTACAGAAATGCCGACAATTTGTCGACGGACCATGTCTCCAAAGATTACAAATATATTGTCTATTAGAAATTACAGAATCCTTTTTAACAGTGTAAATAATTTGAGTGAGAGAGAGAGAGAGAGAGAGAGAGAGAGAGAGAGAGAGAGAGAGAGAGAGAGAGAGAGAGAGAGAGAGAGAGAGAGAGAGAGAGAGAGAGAGAGAGAGAGATTTGATGACAATAATGATATTTTAACGTACCAACAACGATTTTCTGCACGGTGGGATCATTTGAAATAGGGGTACATTGAAAAGTATTCCTTTTGTATTAAACTGCAGAACGTGTGATACATCAAACACAACATGTTCTCTTTTTACTTTTCGTTGTGAAATGTATTCGACCTTTTACTGAACATGATACTGAGAAAGTTGAAAAACAGCAATTCAAAATAAAACAAAATGTACTGATAAGAAACAAAATAAAAAAATTGTACTGAAGAGGAACACAAACTTGTTTCTGCATGCATCAGTATTTTTTGTATTTTACGCGAGAATTACAATTAAATGTTCACAGGTTATACAACAATAGCATGATCTAATGTATTTCTAGATAATGTTTGTGGAAAATTTGTGGAAACTGTCATTTCCATTGACTTTTTATTCACTCATTCATTACGATAACGCAATCCGCTGTTGCACAGTAATAAAAGCAAAAGTTCAATGTCCCCAAAATAATTATCGTTCACAAACTAGAGTTTGCAGTTCTTTAATCTTCTGTTTTGATGCAATGGTTTGTTAACTGGTTTTTGATTTTTGCATTATTTTCAGCAGCATCTCAGTAATGCGTTTTGGGAAACCAAATCTTCTTTTTAAAATTTACAAGGAAACATAAAGAGAGATTTTCAGCGTCGTGCAAACCACGGCTTTTCTAAATAATTTCATTTAAGTTTTGCAATGTGAAAAGGATTGTACTCGAATAAATTTGCTAATCTGATATGGTTGAACCTGCTCAGCAATTACTCATCTCATAACTGAGAAAAATGATACACATAAATTCTAGTGGCATGCTTAACAAGAACTGACATTATAATGATTATACGTAATACGTGGATCATGGTCATTGTAAGTTGCGCAATGACACAATATTATTGCACACAAAATGCATGTAGATAGTTTTGTCTGTATTAAACATAGACAATAAAATAAGAACGTAGCTTCGGCTTCTTCACTGGCAAATAAACTTTTGAAATTAATTTATGATCAGAATCTAATTTAACATGTTGTTGTTGTCTGAGTCGCATAACTTGGCGGGGCGAAGTAACGTTTTAATTATCATAAGGTCGATTCTACCCAGCTTTCGGTTATGACAAGTGATTGGTTTATTTCCAACTGGATAATTGGAAGTAGAAATTATTACTCTTACCGGTGTAATTTTAATGTTTTACCTAAAATTTAAATTCACACAGGCTACGAAAGTGTCCACAACATTCCGCCTGCACGGTCATATAGATTTATCATATAGTTGTAGCCAGTGTTCATTGGCGATGGTTGGTAGATCACTGATAATGGAGCAACTTTTCCTACGCAATTGTAACGTAACGTTTGGACAACATTTTGGCTGTCTGTAAGTAGAAAGGACATTGGATTAAAATGTGATACTATAATCACTCAGTCAATGTGGTAGTTAGTTTGTTTTATCGCCGTTATCAGAGTTCACTCATTTATCATTCGTGACAACACCGTCTATCTGCATTCATTTCTTCGACATACATCTGCAACATTAAATGTTGTACGACGCTAATTACATTATAGAAATTAGCTAATTAGGCATGTCAAACTTGGAGAACCAAAGACAAGTTATGTTCATATTGTGTTGATGGCATCGATACAGATAAAGGTAAAGGCATGGTAATTTGAATATAAAAAGTAAAAACCATGACGACAAGCTGTCATTAATACTATAAAAATTGTGGTCCTCAATTACTTATCCAATTTTTAAATTATCTAAATACATATTCATATGAATACAATATATTTTTACATCGTGACTGGCGAAGTAGAACTCAATGACATCACATAACCAAGCACATTTTCGGTGGTTTGCATTTGGACATTGGGCATAGAAGGAAACTTACAATTACAACAATCTGTAAACGTTTTCAGTCTCCATTTACATTATTCATAAATTTTTAAGATTTCGTCAAATGTCAACATGTTAGAGGCACATTTTCTCATAGCTTCAAAAGTATGTTAATATATCTTCGATGATCCGATACGCCAGGGTATGTTTGAAGTACGATTTTCACGTACAGAGGCAAACTCATAAGCGATAATTACAGAAATCACAGAAATACGCACTAAAGTTGGTTACATCTCCATATAAATAAAAGATTCTTAGCAGGTTGTAAAACAGCAATCAAACAGACAAAACAAATCATATATATATATATATATATATATATATATATATATATATATATATATATATATATATATATATATATATATATATATATATATATAAAGAATGATAGAAAACTTTTAATTACTTGAAGATTAATGATGTACAGCTGTTGTATGCATGCATTCTTGGTCGATCTAAATACACAGCTGTTGGTTTACATCATTGATAAAATAAACCACGTGAACACTACGCTGGAGGCTTTACTCGTTATTTCGATGTATTGAGAAGTTGCTAATCATGAAAGACTTGCTTTCAGTATTTATTCAATGATCATTTTACATGTCGAGTGAAGCATTGTGTGCTTCTTTTATTCTGAGTTTTTCGGTCGTGGACGATATCTCAATTTATATTTGCAAATAGGTGAAAGGAAAATAAAGAATTTTCAATTATCTTTGAAATCTTTGTGAAAAGAAAATGGTTGCAACAGATTGTAAGGGCTTTGACTATGTAAAGTACTACAATACAGAGCACCGGAAATGTTTAAAAAAATCAAAATAATAGTTGTTCACGTTACAATGATATACACAATGTATAATAGAAGTACATCTAAACTTTTATACCAAACCGTATTTAGTTGTAAAAAAGAGCCATTTGTCATACATTAGCATGTTCCTGAAATAATATTGAACTGAACGAAATAAACATAGACATTGAAATTTAGTGTATGTATGTATTTAGGTAGGTCGATCAAAATAATATCTATCTATCTATCTATCTATCTATCTATCTATCTATCTACAATAAATAAATTAATTATCTAATAAATCGGAATACACAAATGTATTATATAATTATAGCAATCTTATATTTCATCTGAATATCATAGTATTTTTCATTCTCTTTGTCGTTTAGATAATTGCCATTATATTCTATATCTGTCGAAGATGAATCCTTATAGCGCATGCTTAAGGTCTTATGCACTTTGCATCAAGCTATTCCCGTATTTGCATATCAATTCCGTTGAAATACTTGATTGTGTTCATCTAGTCGCAAAGAAAAAAATAACATTAATCAAAGTCTGGCATTCCACATTAGGATTCGAGTGACACAGTTAAAGTAACACGGTCATTGAACGTTCATATTTAACTTATTCGTAGAATTAGTCGACAGTATTGACATACTATGAACATCGATTATACAAAATGTGATAGGGATAGATTTTTGTATTTGAATATTTTTTTACGCCACACGTAACAATTTTGCAGTTATATGGAGCGGACCAGCTTTTGTCGCTGGAGAATAGACGACTGGCCTTCCGCATGTAAACTGGCAAACTTTCTCACAAAAGACAGCTTATGTTCCAACTGGGCTCTTACTTGTCCTGACCAGAAGTGAGAGATTTCATAGTTCAAAGCACGACACTCTAACCATTTGGCCACGGAGGTCCGGTAGAATGAAAAAGGTTGTTACAATGTCTTTTGTTCTATATTAGAAATTAATAGGGATCAAAATTGTGAACAGAAATAAAGGTAACAAACTAAATGATGAACTATTTCTGAAAGTGGGTTTATTTTTATCCACTGTTTAAACACATAAAAAGCATTCCCTTTTTAGAATTTCAATGCCATGAAAGTCAAGTTTTTGTCGTATTCTGGAAACGCTTGCAATAAAATAACATTGTTTTTCTAAAATTCAGTAGTATTTTTAATAATACCAAATACCAAAGTATAAATCTATACGATATCCAGAACACAGATACAAATCCGGCAAAAATGGACAAACACGAACCTCTGGAAACCAAGAGGTGGAATCAGGTGTCATGGAGGAGTAAGCACCCCCTGTAGACCGGCCACGAACTAATTGCAATAGGAAAAAACAAGATTTTTAAAGTTATACATATGACGCCGAGGCATACTAACCAAGATGTTGTATCATGTTTGCTCACGATGTATTGTAAATTATTAATAGTAACTATATTATCTTCTTTTTGCAAACATTTTGGATTAACTATTAATAAAAAGCCTATCATAAATTTACGGATAATTCAAAATAACCAAAATCGATGGCATAAATTTGGTGGAAATTTATTAGGTGTAAATGGTCTCGTGACGTCAGAGACATATCAATGACGTAAGTAAAGTCAATACTAGCTATATTCATTAATCTTTGAACATCATTTGATTAACATTGTACCAAAATGACTCCTGGAAATACAGAATCGTCTGGTTATGTTAACATCTCAAGAACATGTAAGTCGGAGCAGATTTGCTCAAAGTTGTTCTATATTATCCAGGTAGCGTACAAGAGTTTACAAACGCTTATCGATTAGCTTTGATGTAGAAGTTTATTGCTGGTAAATATCAATAAGAGATCTTTTCTAAATCAACGTAATCCTTTAAAACGATTTGATTTTTAGATCGTGCAATCTGGTAGTCGTTGTTTTGGGGAAATTTGTTGGTCGATTAAACCATTTTAACAACTGACCTCTGTATTTGTTAATGTTGGTTTTGATGCAGAATCATGTCTAGATTTACACAGATAGTTTCGTACATGTTCTACATTCATGATTTGCAAACACAAATGCATCATTAAACAGAGTATTATCTATAGACAAATATCAACCATGCAGCAACATTTTATTAGATTGATTCTGTTAAATACGGTCTACCTATTATGTAAATACTAAATTTCAAAATGTTATAATTGAATACATACGAGTCAACCAATATTCTTAGATAAGAGAACACGCAAATGATATTAAAATATGAATTTAAACTTGCCTACAAAATCAACTTCGGTTCCATCAAGGCTCGAACCTGCGCTGGCCAGAGGTGAGAGAATTTATGGTTCAAATCGCGATGCTGTAACCACTTTGCCCCTTGTTACCTCAAAGTGATAAGCACTCAAATATTTATAATTTTTACTCATGTATTGGATAATGATTTTAGTTCCCTCCTAATAGATCTAGTGGTCATACCACTTTAAATTTATTGCTAATTTTCTGCTTTTGCAATTGTCTTGAAAAGACAGAAAAGTAAACAAACATTTTCAGTAGCCAAATATCTGTAAATTGACGTAATATTGTAAAGTGAAGTTTTAATGACTGGCGATTTTTTGCATTTACAAAACGTCAACATGGCCGAAATTGTCAGGTGTCCACTGAGTGGAATTTTAAGTGGATTTTCATGTTTTGGCACTATTAGCTTTCATCTTGTAAATAACCATAGGTAGAGTGCAAGAAGCATAAATACAGCACGTCGCGCCATGGTCGTTTATGGGATTTAAAATGAGTTTAAAGAGAGATATATCATTGCATTTGCAAAGTTTATGTCTAATGTACATGTGTAAATTTATCTCTAGAATGTGAATCTCAGTAATAGGAAAACTTTTCACGGGATGTAAAACAAAATACATAAACAATGTTTAGTTGCAAAAATAAGAAATAATATGTCCATTACATAACTTATTGCGTACAACAACTCAAAATTAACGACTGCTGGCGAAATCCATACAATTTATATTGAAACCGTGTAACTATGTGTATTTGATACTGTTGATTTTGTGTGGGAACAAATTGACGATTGAATAAATATTTGCATAAACTAATTTTAAATTATCCATGCCTATTGAGGTGGCTACAGAAAAATGTGTTTATTTCGTGCTTTAATGTATCACTACTGTTCATGCATTTTATTTATTGGAATAGCTATGAATAGAAATGTTTTTAATAAGGAAATACAAAATGATATTTAGATTTTTGTATCAAAAGAAATAATATAACGCCTATTTTATTACAAGGTATTTTTGTTTGTTTTGCATAAATAATACGATTGGTTTTACTTTACGTCGTTAAGAACTCCGCTTGGTCTATTTCATAACTCGTAAATATATAATATTTCATAAATACAATGGCAAAATCCTGACCATTTCAGAAATGTGACGGTAGATATAATTCCTAACAACAATAATGCCAATATACCAGCTGCACAAGTGACAGTTTGGTAACGTTATAGATGAATGATTGCTGGATATAATTTCCTCCGGGATTAAGAGTACATGTCGACCTTGGAAGTGGAGATAAAATTGAGCAATCAGAGGAAAGGCATAGTGCGCTCTTAGAGAGTCGCATGTGGTTATTGCGTAATCGATGCATCGTGTCAATGAATGTTTTGTAACCGATGAATACTGATGCTGGGGAAACGTAACACAATCATCGTCAGTGAGTTTTTAATTTCGGATGGTAATAGATAAATGTGCTGTCGTCCACGTAGCAGCTCTTCTTTTACAGGAGATTTGTAATAAACGTGGATATCATGTATTTATAATCAAAGTATAAAAAGCCGGGCTTTCAAACAAGCAAGGAAACCCATACTGGATAGGTTACATGACCAATATGTACTGGTACCAGCAGACAAAGCCGCAAATAATATAGTTTTTATTTGTAAGGCACATTACTATAATTGTTTATTAGAAGAACTTGGGTTTAATACGAATTCTGGTAATCCTACATACACACGTAGCTCACTTTCAAATGACGAGATCCTTCAAAATCACGTATCCGTATTACGCTCATTTGATATACCTACAACGGATACCGATTTCGAGCTACCAGATTTATATTGAATACCTAAACTTCATAAAACCCCATATAAGCAAAGATACATAGCAGGATCCAGCAAATGTTCTACCAAACCTTTATCTTTACTCCTTACCAAGATATTGACAGCCGTTAAGGAGAAACTTCAACAATACTGTACAGTTGCTTATTCCAGAAGCGGTGTAAATCAGATGTGGATACTTAAAAATTCTAAACAGCTTTTAGAAAATTTGAAGGCACACAATTTTTCTCGAATTCACAGTATCAAAACTTATGACTTCTCTACTCTTTACACTACTATTCCACATAAAAAAATTTAAAAAAAGACTTTTCAGCATCATAGGCAAACTGTTTTTTCACTAAAGGTGGTACCGAAAATTTAAATATCTAGTGATTGGCTATCAGGATACTTATTTCGTCAAATACCACTCTGATTCTACACATAAATACACTGAAGTTGATATTAAAAAAAATGCTGGAATTTTCTAATAGACAATATATTTGTAATGTTCGGAGACGTGGTTTTTCAACAAACTGTCGGAATTCCTATGGGAACCAATTGTGCTCCTTTATTGGCCGACCTGTTCCTCTATTCATACGAAGCAGACTTCATTCAGAAACCGCTGAATCAAAAGAAGAAAAAGTTAGCGGTGTCCTTTAATTTGACATTTAGATATATCGACGATGTTTTGTCAATTAATAATGACAATGTTCATACATATGTCATATACAGAGGTAAACTAAATATACAACAGAATCAAGGCACACACGCTTCATTCTTAGACAATTACTTAATATAAACACAGACGGGAAATTAGGAAGCTGTACGATAACGCGACGATTTCGGCTTTCCCATCGTAAATTTTCCACATTTAGTAGTAATATCCTCAATCACCCTGCATATGGAGTTTTATTTCACAAATCGATCCGATAATGCCAGTTGTTTGCACAACATATGAATATTTCATATACAGAGGTAAACTACTCACTGACAAATTATCACTGATATCGAAAACCGCGTTTAATGTCAACGTTCCGTTTTACGGTCGGTATAATAGTTTGTTTGCGACTTCTGTTTCACTAAGATGTTGAGTTGCCTTTGCGGTTGTTGAGACGTCTGTACCAATTGTGACGAGGATACACTCCTCACGTGTTTCATTGGACTTGACTGTGGACTCACGGCGGGTGTGACCGGTCGACAGGGGATGCTTACTCCTCCATGGCACCTGATCCCACCTCTTGGTTTCCAGAGGTCCGTGTTTGTCCATTTTTACCGGATTTGTATCTATGTCCTGGACATTCTATTGATTTATGCTTTGGTATCTGGGGTTATTATATACTACACACGCGCGCGCGCGGATGCGTGTGTGCGTGTGTTTATAATGGTTGAACATCTTTAAAAAATACTAAGTAATCAGAATCAGTGGTGGCCCCATTTGCATGTAAAGGTTTTTTTTTATTTCATTCAAATTAACGATAAGGTACTGGGTATGCCAACTGGCAATTTCGTTGTTGAAAACTAATGTTTTATCAGTTTAGTTACGAAAGTGAAACATGTGGTAAAAGTCGATTGCGCAGGAGTTGAATGAATGTGACTATAGCCAACTTCCGCCTTCCCTGACACTCCTGCGTGGGCAGTGGCCATGTGGATTGAACATCGCAATAAAAACCATGGAGTATCTAACCTCTGTTTAGCATGTCCAGAGCATCGCTGGAAATATGGTTTCTTTTCAGAGATGCTTTGCCATTTTATTTGTGATAGACCAGTCGTATTTCTCCTCGCAGTGAAAATTCGTTTCTGACAGGACATCGCCGATAACCTGTCACTTTATGTAAAAATGTCAGTGGGTAACCCTTAAGAATCTTGAATCTTAACAGTATTCGGAGAAACAAACTTTAATTAAATGAACCATACTACCATATGGTTATTAACACAAAGTCCATAATGATTTGATAATATAAAACATTTATTAATTCTGTAACAAAATGCATAACAAATATGTATGTCATAACAAAACGATGGAAGGTTTATTGTTGGATTAAATATGTGATTAAAATGGATATTTTAAAATACAAAACTGCTTTTTAGTTTATAAAGTAGAAGTGAACAAGTACCAACTGATATTCGAACCTCCAAGTCCATTAGAATACGACAAATAGGATGTAATAACGGTATCAACAAGAAAAACAATAGTTGAATCCAAAATGAGACGAGACCAGGTGTCCGGAAGGAGTTAGCGTCCCTGTTAACATGCTACATCCATCACAAATGTTTCATGGAAGCCTTTAGAGTTCGGTGAAAAAGGTCATCGATTAGTTTTAGATCTGACTGGCGAAACAGAGTCAATATAAATGGTCGTGCTCCAGAATACTATCTAACATTCCTGAGATTTTGACTTCATATTGTTCAACAAGATCCCCGTATGTACCATAAAGCTTCTCATGAATATATTGATATATATGACAAGGCCCATGCTAACCCTTTCAACCCTACATACCATATTGGACTTGTCTTACACAATGGTACAGGGAATACCATTCCGATATTCAGGGGTGAAAGGATTAATACTCTTAGACACACATGGCCAGTACAAATAAAATCGTTTGGAGGCTCGAGAGTTATAAATCACTGGTATGTTACATCGAGGGATCTAGCGATGGAACCATTTTAGTAACTCCTGCTGTGTGCCATATGTTTTATGTATAATAAGCTGATGTCAAGAAAGCGTGTGAAGGAAATGATACATCTAACATATGGTTAAAAATCATGTTTTGAAAACTCGATATTATTGTTTTGTATAAATGTGAATATGAAATATATTTTATTGGCACAGAAACGAACTCTTGATCGCATGTAGGGTCTTTTGGTCGTTGCGTTAATTATAGATTCTTAACACATCTCTCCCTGAACAACAAATGGACTCTACTGAAAATCTATGTCACAGGCTAGCCCAAATGTGTCTTCAGGGGTGAATGATATAAAAGACTATTAAACAAAAGAATTATAAGTAAATGAAGAACTAAAGTAAAAAGTATAAAAGCATAAACTCCCCCATTTATAATTTCTAAAGGCATTCTTTGATATGACATGTTACAGGATCTACGATGCAGTAATTAAAATACATTTTTATTTTAGAAAAAATGTATACGAAAATTAGTTATACTCATGATATACGCATTTGCTTTTTTTGTTTAAAAATCTATAGATGACACACAACTAATACACAAAATATGAACATATTACTACTTAGCATGTTCCATAAACTATAGGGACATACGACTCTTTAGAAAGGTAAATAGCATGAATGTACAAATGCACAGTTATCTTCCAGTAACTGATTGGATTACGTAATCAGTCATATTTTAAACGCTGACCTTTAATTCGACAAACTTTATTATGTCACAGTTTTATATACGATGTATTGTTGTGATTTAGGATTTTTACGTTCGATACTGTCCGACACTAGCACGATTTTGATGGACAACAAGATTTATCATAACCTTGCATAAAAACTAAATCAGGATCGCCTTGATTGATATATCATTCAAGCATATGTCAAATTCTTTAGAAATCAGTAGCTGATATTATTTAACCTTTTACAAGTTACATAACTTTCAAATAATATTTAGTCTGGCATTATGGTGACTTGTTGAGTACTTTCTTCTTGTTATCGTTATTTCAACAGACAATATATATATATATATATATATATATATATATATATATATATATATATATATATATATATATATAT